>OY821520.1:211378599-211379717 GCA_963682025.1 Cordilura impudica | reverse complement strand
TTAATTTTAATTTAATTTTAATTTTAATTTTAATTTTAATTTTATTTTTAATTTTAATTTTAATTTTTTAAATTTTAATTTTAATTTTAATTTTAATTTTAATTTTAATTTTAATTTTAATTTTTTAATTTTAATTTTAATTTTAATTTTAATTTTAATTTTAATTTTAATTTTAATTTTAATTTTAATTTTAATTTTAATTTTAATTTTAATTTTAATTTTAATTTTATTTTTAATTTTAGATTTTTAATTTTAATTTTAATTTTAATTTTAATTTAATTTTAATTTTAATTTTAATTTTAATTTTTAATTTTAATTTTACATTTTAATTTTCTTTTAATTTTAATTTTAATTTTAATTTTAATTTTTAATTTTAATTTTAATTTTAATTTTAATTTTAATTTTAATTTTAATTTTAATTTAATTTTTAATTTTAATTTTAATTTTAAATTTTAATTTTAATTTTAATTTTAATTTTAATTTTAATTTTAATTTTTAATTTTAATTTAATTTTAATTTTAATTTTAATTTTAATTTTATTTTTAATTTTAATTTTAATTTTAATTTTAATTTTAATTTTAATTTTAATTTTAATTTTAATTTTAATTTTAATTTTAATTTTAATTTTAATTTTAATTTTAATTTTAATTTTAATTTTAATTTTAATTTTAATTTTAATTTTAATTTTAATTTTAATTTTAATTTTAATTTTAATTTTAATTTTTTAATTTTAATTTTAATTTTAATTTTTAATTTTAATTTTAATTTTAATTTTAATTTTAATTTTAATTTTAATTTTAATTTTAATTTTAATTTAATTTTAATTTTAATTTTAATTTTAATTTTAATTTTAATTTTAATTTAATTTTAATTTTAATTTTAATTTTAATTTTAATTTAATTTTAATTTTAATTTTAATTTTAATTTTAATTTTAATTTTAATTTTAATTTTAATTTTAATTTTAATTTTAATTTTAATTTTAATTTTAATTTTAATTTTAATTTTAATTTTAATTTTAATTTTAATTTTAATTTTAATTTTAATTTTAATTTTAATTTTAATTTTAATTTTAATTTTAATTTTAATTTTAATTTTAATTTTAATTTTAATTTTAATT
>OY821520.1:211226099-211371099 GCA_963682025.1 Cordilura impudica | reverse complement strand
TTTTAATTTTAATTTTAATTTTAATTTTAATTTTAATTTTAATTTTAATTTTAATTTTAATTTTAATTTTAATTTTAATTTTAATTTTAATTTTAATTTTAATTTTATTTTAATTTTAATTTTTAATTTTAATTTTAATTTTAATTTTAATTTTAATTTTAATTTTAATTTTAATTTTAATTTTAATTTTAATTTTAATTTTAATTTTAATTTTAATTTTAATTTTAATTTTAATTTTAATTTTAATTTTAATTTTAATTTTAATTTTTAATTTTAATTTTAATTTTAATTTTAATTTTAATTTTAATTTTAATTTTAATTTTAATTTTAATTTTAATTTTAATTTTAATTTTAATTTTAATTTTAATTTTAATTTTAATTTTAATTTTAATTTTAATTTTAATTTTAATTTTAATTTTAATTTTAATTTTAATTTTAATTTTAATTTTAATTTTAATTTTAATTTTAATTTTAATTTTAATTTTAATTTTAATTTTAATTTTAATTTTAATTTTAATTTTAATTTTAATTTTAATTTAATTTTAATTTTAATTTTAATTTTAATTTTAATTTTAATTTTAATTTTAATTTTAATTTTAATTTTAATTTTAATTTTAATTTTAATTTTAATTTTAATTTTAATTTTAATTTTAATTTTAATTTTAATTTTAATTTTAATTTTAATTTTAATTTTAATTTTAATTTTAATTTTAATTTTAATTTTAATTTTAATTTTAATTTTAATTTTAATTTTAATTTTAATTTTAATTTTAATTTAATTTTAATTTTAATTTTAATTTTAATTTTAATTTTAATTTTAATTTTAATTTTAATTTTAATTTTAATTTTAATTTTAATTTTAATTTTAATTTTAATTTTAATTTTAATTTTAATTTTAATTTTAATTTTAATTTTAATTTTAATTTTAATTTTAATTTTAATTTTAATTTTAATTTTAATTTTAATTTTAATTTTAATTTTAATTTTAATTTTAATTTTAATTTTAATTTTAATTTTAATTTTAATTTTAATTTTAATTTTAATTTTAATTTTAATTTTAATTTTAATTTTAATTTTAATTTTAATTTTAATTTTAATTTTAATTTTAATTTTAATTTTAATTTTAATTTTAATTTTAATTTTAATTTTAATTTTAATTTTAATTTTAATTTTAATTTTAATTTTAATTTTAATTTTAATTTTAATTTTAATTTTAATTTTAATTTTAATTTTAATTTTAATTTTAATTTTAATTTTAATTTTAATTTTAATTTTAATTTTAATTTTAATTTTAATTTTAATTTTAATTTTAATTTTAATTTTAATTTTAATTTTAATTTTAATTTTAATTTTAATTTTAATTTTAATTTTAATTTTAATTTTAATTTTAATTTTAATTTTAATTTTAATTTTAATTTTAATTTTAATTTTAATTTTAATTTTAATTTTAATTTTAATTAATTAATTTAATTTTAATTTTAATTTTAATTTTAATTTTAATTTTAATTTTAATTTTAATTTTAATTTTAATTTTAATTTTAATTTTAATTTTAATTTTAATTTTAATTTTAATTTTAATTTTAATTTTAATTTTAATTTTAATTTTAATTTTAATTTTAATTTTAATTTTAATTTTAATTTTAATTTTAATTTTAATTTTAATTTTAATTTTAATTTTAATTTTAATTTTAATTTTAATTTTAATTTTAATTTTAATTTTAATTTTAATTTTAATTTTAATTTTAATTTTAATTTTAATTTTAATTTTAATTTTAATTTTAATTTTAATTTTAATTTTAATTTTAATTTTAATTTTAATTTTAATATTAATTTTAATTTTAATTTTAATTTTAATTTTAATTTTAATTTTTAATTTTTAATTTTTAATTTTTAATTTTTAATTTTTAGTTTTTAATTTTTAATTTTTAATTTTTAATTTTTAATTTTTAGTTTTTAATTTTTAATTTTAATTTTAATTTTAATTTTAATTTTAATTTTTAATTTTTAGTTTTTAATTTTTAATTTTTAATTTTTAGTTTTTAATTTTTAATTTTTAAATTTTAAATTTTAATATAGAAACAATCTATTCAATTAAAACATAACAATTATCACAATGTTCAATAAATCGCTGATGAAGGCTGAAATGCCAGAAACCGGTCCGATTAAGAATACAGTGCAGTTATGAATTTTTGAAATATATGCTTTCTTCTTCTTTACCACGCACCATTTAAACAAAATTAAAAAAAATTGCATATTAATTACAGTAGTAATTACAATATGTCTGAAAAATGACGATAAATCAAACAAACAAAAAATTTTTCTTCGCTTCAAAGCGTCATCTCAAATATATGTAAAGTGCATATGTAGTTATGTACAAAAACCGTACATCACATATGACAACTCTTACGAAAACTGAGAATAGTGGAAATTAGAAGATAAATGCAAAAAAAAAAAAAAAATTCAAAAATTCAAAAAATAACGATTGTTTGTTTGGACAGAGTTGTATCTTCTGAAATTAATACAAAGTAAAGCTGTATGGTACGAAAACTGAAAACTAACCACACTGCTCGTAGGCCTGACTTTAGGTGAGTGTGTTAAAGCGCTGACCAAAAAGTGCAAGTACGAGTGTATGTGAAGTTCACGGTTCAAAACCTCACGGCCGCCCTAAGTAGAAAAAATTTTCATATAGAAACAATCTATTCAATTAAAACATAACAATTATCACAATGTTCAATAAATCGCTGATGAAGGCTGAAATGCCAGAAACCGGTCCGATTAAGAATACAGTGCAGTTATGAATTTTTGAAATATATGCTTTCTTCTTCTTTACCACGCACCATTTAAACAAATTTTAAAATTTAATTTTGAATTTTTAAGCTTTAATTATTAATTTTTAATTTTTCGCTATTCATTATTCATTTTTCATCTTTCATTACTCATTTTTCAATCTTTATTTTTCATGTTCCATTTTTCAATTTTTATTTTCCACTTTCCATATTCCATTTTTCATATTTCATTTTCCATTTTCAATTTTTAATTTTTTAATTTTTCATCTTTCATTTTTTAATTTTCATTATTCATTTTCCACTTTCCATTTTTAATTTTTCAATTTTTATTTTCCATTTTGAATTTTTAAATTTCCATTTGGCATTTTTCATTTTTCAATTTTCGTTTTCCATTTTTCATTTTTCAATTTTCATTTTCCATTTTTAATTTTTCAGTTTTCGTTTTCCATTTTTCATTTTCCGTTTTTCATTTTTCAATTTTCATTGTCAATTTTCCATTTTTCATTTTTCAATTTTCATTTTCCATTTTTCATTTTTCATTTTCCACTTTTAATTTTTCAATTTTCATTTTCCATTTGCCATTTTTAATTTTTCAATTTTCATTTTCCATTTTTCATTTTCCATTTTTCAATTTTCTTTTTCCATTTAACATTTTTCATTTTTCATATTTCAATTTTCATTTTCCATTTTCAATTTTTCATTTTTTCATTTTTCAAATTCCATTTTCAATTTTTCATTTTTCGTTATCCATTTTTAATTTTTCAATTTTCATTTTTCATTTTTCATTCTCCATTTTTCAATTTTCATTTTCCATTTTCCATTTTGCATTTTCCATTTTTCAATTTCCATTTTTCATTTTCCATTTTTCATTTTTAATTTTTCAATTTTCAATTTCCATTTTCCATTAACCTTTTTCATTCTTCAATTTTCATTTTCCATCTTTCATTTTTCATTTTCCATTTCCATTTTTCAATTTTCATTTTCCATTTTTCAATTTTCATTTTCCATTTTTAATTTTTCAGTTTTCGTTTTTCATTTTCCGTTTTTCATTTTTCATTTTTCAATTTTCATTGTCCATTTTCCATTTTTCATTTTCCATTTTTAATTTTTCAATTTTCATTTTTCATTCTCCATTTTTCAATTTTCATTTTCGAATTTCCAATTTCCATTTTGCATTTTCCATTTTTCCATTTCAATTTTCCATTTTTCATTTTCATTTTCCATTTTTCATTTTTCAATTTTCAATTTTCAATTTCCATTTTCCATTTTCCATTAACCATTTTTCATTCTTCAATTTTCATTTTCCATTTTTCATTTTTCAATTTTCATTTTTCATTTTTCATTTCCATTTTCCATTTTTCCATTTTTAATTCTTAATTTTTAATTTTTAATTTTTAATTTTTAATTTTTTATTTTTAATTTTTAATTTTTAATTTTTAATTTTTAATTTTTAATTTTTAATTTTTAATTTTTAATTTTTAATTTTTAATTTTTAATTTTTAATTTTTAATTTTTAATTTTTAATTTTTAATTTTTAATTTTTAATTTTTAATTTTTAATTTTTAATTTTTAATTTTTAATTTTTAATTTTTAATTTTTAATTTTTAATTTTTAATTTTTAATTTTTAATTTTTAATTTTTTATTTTTAATTTTTAATTTTTAATTTTTAATTTTTAATTTTTAATTTTTAATTTTTAATTTTTAATTATTAATTTTTAATTTTTAATTTTTAATTTTAATTTTTAATTTTTAATTTTTAATTTTTAATTTTTAATTTTTAATTTTAAATTTTTTATTTTTATATTTTAATTTTTAATTTATAATTTTTAATTTTTTAATTTTTAATTTTTAATTTTTAATTTTTATTTTTTTAATTTTTAATTTTTAATTTTTATTTTTATTTTTTAATTTTTAAATTTTAATTTTTAATTTTTAAGCTTTAATTATTAATTTTTCGCTATTCATTATTCATTTTTCATCTTTCATTACTCATTTTTCAATCTTTATTTTTCATGTTGCATTTTTCAATTTTGATTTTCCACTTTCCATATTCCATTTTTCATATTTCACTTTCCATTTTCCACTTTCAATTTTTAATTTTTTAATTTTTCATCTTTCATTTTTTAATTTTCATTATTCATTTTCCACTTTGCATTTTCAATTTTTATTTTCCATTTTGAATTTTTCAATTTCCATTTGCCATTTTTAATTTTTCAATTTTCGTTTTCCATTTTTCCATTTTTCATTTTTAATTTTTCAATTTCCATTTTCCATTAACCCTTTTCATTCTTCAATTTTCATTTTCCATTTTTAATTTTTCAATTTTCATTTTCCATTTCCAGTTTCAATTTTCATTTTCCATTTTCCATTTTTCAATTTTCATTTTCCATTTTAAATTTTTCAGTTTTCGTTTTTCAGTTTCCGTTTTTCATTTTTCAATTTTCATTGTCCATTTTCCATTTTTAATTTTTCAATTTTCATTTTTCATTCTCCATTTTTCAATTTTCATTTTCCAATTTCCATTTTCCATTTTTCAATTTCCATTTTTCATTTTCAATTTTCCATTTTCCATTTCCATTTTCCATTTTGCGTTTTCCATTTTTAATTTTTCATTTTTTAGTATTCATTTTTCAATTTTCATTTTCCATTTTTCATTTTCATTTTCCATTTTTCATTTCTCAATTTTCAATTTCCATTTTCCATTAACCATTTTTCATTCTTCAATTTTCATTTTCCATTTTTCATTTTTCAATTTTCATTTTTCATTTCCATTTTCCATTTTTCCATTTTTAATTCTTAATTTTTAATTTTTAATTTTTAATTTTTAATTTTTAATTTTTTATTTTTAATTTTTAATTTTTAATTTTTAATTTTTAATTTTTAATTTTTAATTTTTAATTTTTAATTTTTAATTTTTAATTTTTAATTTTTAATTTTTAATTTTTAATTTTTAATTTTTAATTTTTAATTTTTAATTTTTAATTTTTAATTTTTAATTTTTAATTTTTAATTTTTAATTTTTAATTTTTTATTTTTAATTTTTAATTTTTAATTTTTAATTTTTAATTTTTAATTTTTAATTTTTAATTTTTAATTATTAATTTTTAATTTTTAATTTTTAATTTTTAATTTTAATTTTTAATTTTTAATTTTTAATTTTTAATTTTTAATTTTAAATTTTTTATTTTTATATTTTAATTTTTAATTTATAATTTTTAATTTTTTAATTTTTAATTTTTAATTTTTAATTTTTATTTTTTTAATTTTTAATTTTTAATTTTTATTTTTATTTTTTAATTTTTAAATTTTAATTTTTAATTTTTAAGCTTTAATTATTAATTTTTCGCTATTCATTATTCATTTTTCATCTTTCATTACTCATTTTTCAATCTTTATTTTTCATGTTGCATTTTTCAATTTTGATTTTCCACTTTCCATATTCCATTTTTCATATTTCACTTTCCATTTTCCAATTTCAATTTTTAATTTTTTAATTTTTCATCTTTCATTTTTTAATTTTCATTATTCATTTTCCACTTTGCATTTTCAATTTTTATTTTCCATTTTGAATTTTTCAATTTCCATTTGCCATTTTTAATTTTTCAATTTTCGTTTTCCATTTTTCCATTTTTCATTTTTAATTTTTCAATTTCCATTTTCCATTAACCCTTTTCATTCTTCAATTTTCATTTTCCATTTTTAATTTTTCAATTTTCATTTTCCATTTCCAGTTTCAATTTTCATTTTCCATTTTCCATTTTTCAATTTTCATTTTCCATTTTAAATTTTTCAGTTTTCGTTTTTCAGTTTCCGTTTTTCATTTTTCAATTTTCATTGTCCATTTTCCATTTTTAATTTTTCAATTTTCATTTTTCATTCTCCATTTTTCAATTTTCATTTTCCAATTTCCATTTTCCATTTTTCAATTTCCATTTTTCATTTTCAATTTTCCATTTTCCATTTCCATTTTCCATTTTGCGTTTTCCATTTTTAATTTTTCATTTTTTAGTATTCATTTTTCAATTTTCATTTTCCATTTTTCATTTTCATTTTCCATTTTTCATTTCTCAATTTTCAATTTCCATTTTCCATTAACCATTTTTCATTCTTCAATTTTCATTTTCCATTTTTCATTTTTCAATTTTCATTTTTCATTTTCCATTTTTAAATTTTCATTTTCCATTTTTCATTTTCCATTACCATTTTTCATATTTCAGTTTTCGTTTTCCACTTTCCATTTTTAATTTTTCAATTTTCATTTTCCATTATCCATTTTTCAATTTTCATTTTCCATTTTGCATTTTTCATTTTTCATTTTCCATTTCCATTTTCCATTTTTCAATTTTCATTTTCCATTTTTCATTTTCCATTACCATTTTTCATATTTCAGTTTTCGTTTTCCACTTTCCATTTTTCAACTTTCATTTTCCATTTTTCAATTTTTCAATTTTCATTTTCCATTTTTCAATTTTCAATTTTCATTTTTCATTTTTCAATTTCTTTTTCCATTTTTCATTTTATATTTCCATTTTCCATTTTTCGTTTTTCATTTTCCATTTTTCATTTTCCATTTTTCATTTTCTATATCACATTTTTCATTTCCCATTTTCCGTTTTTCATTTTCCATTTTCCGTTTTTCATTTTCCATTTTCCATTCTCCATTTTCTATTTTCCATTTTTCATTTTCCATTTTCTATTCTCTATTTTTCATTTTCTATTCTACATTTTCTATTTTCCGTTTTTCATTTTTATTTTTCATTCTTCATTTTCCATTGGAAAATTTCCATTGTTCGTTTTCATTTTTTCTTTCATATTGGCGATTTTTTTTATTATAACGTGATAACGATAAAAAAAATATGTGGCAATACTACTAACATGAGCTATGTTATTGTGTTCTTGGTATTGTTAATATATATGCATATTATTTTTGTGGCATTTTTTTTTATGTTGTTGTACAATTATTATGTTCAACCACTAAACTGTTACAACAAACACACTGGGTTTTATGTTTTTTTTAAATATCTACATATTTTTGCTCGTATCTAATCACATTGATGCCCGATGTAGCCCAATTTCGATACCAACCTGCTGGGAATTATGGCAAATGATATTTTGTAGCCTTTTCCAGTTAGATGGCTTTTTTTGTGAATGAGCGTGATTTCAACAGACAGACGGACAGACGGACATCGCTATATCGACTCGAGCTGTGATAAGGATCAAGAATATATATCTTTATGGGGTCGGAAATTAGTTTTTCGATGCGTTACAAACGGAATGACAAATCTATATATACCCTCTGCCACTGACGTGTGGAAAAAAACTTACATTAGTGGTTTAAATCCATCGATGAAAGCGCTTTCAACAGGAACCAGCTCTTTTTTTCTGTAGACAATGTAAATGTAGATTAAATGTTAAGGCATTTATGGTTGTTCTGATTTGAAAAAAAACTACACCGAACGATTAATTATTTTGATACTGTATGCTCCCGATTATTATTTATCACTTTTTCGAATATCGTTCTCATTCATTCAAAAAAAAAAATACCCTCATTGTCTCACTTTTTCCAATTCACTTTTGGCTATAGTTACTTTTAATTGTCAAATAGGCATATGTTTTTCGTGATAAAACACTGAAGAAATCGACACGTTTAATATTTGTTTAAAAATATTTCTTTTTTTTTTCTTTAGACGAAATTTAATAATTAAAATTGATTTTGATTTCTATAACACATTTTATTTAACGTTTCTTGTTTTTCGCGCGGTAGTCTAAATGGCGTTAAATTGATTTATACATATTATTTTAATAAGTTTGCAATAAATTAAATTAGAAATTTACTTTAAGTATATATAACTATATTTTTAAGATCACTTCATTATAAAGAAAAAAATTTAAATGTTTGGTTAGAACCTATTTTTGATTGTGTTGAATTGTTAATGTGATCTTAATTGTTTTGGTATAACCATATTTTGTCTTAATAATTATTTTTTTCCATTTAGCGAATTTTTAATTTTTTTTTCTCACTTTTAGGACAACTGTATTGGGTTTCACTGTTCCGAAAAGATTTTTGTATCGCCTCAAAACTTAAGTCACTTTAATGTATTTCACTTTTGTTTTAAATGTTTTAAATATATTTTAATATTCACTTTTAGGACGAAAATTGATGTTAGTGAGGTTTTCCGGAAGCAAAAAAAAAACCTATTAATTTTTGGTAATGTTTAACGAAAACAGTGGAGCAATTGCAGAAAAGCTGGAATATGCCGTTTTGCTGAGGTAAGGGTTTAAAATGATGAATTTACCAAGACTACGTCGGTGATTTTTTTTCTCGTCCCAATAAGAAATTAGCCGTAAAATAGCACAATAACACTAAAATGCGAACCGAATCCTGTTGATAAGAATAATGGTTAGGTTATCCTGTCTGTATGTTCACCGTCATATAAAAACTTTTAACCTACTTATCTTTCTTCCCAAGCAAGTACGACTAATTGCAAGAACCACACGAAATAGCTCCAACTGGCAAATAAGGTTTCAGATGAAACCAGGATATAATTAATGATAAAAAAAACATATAAAATAACTAATTCAATTCGAATATTGAATTGTTTCAAAAATATTTTAACTCATTTTTTCTTTGACTATAAACTTTAGCCTTCAAGCTTATGAAATTGACATGGCAACAAATGGAAAAAATCTAATAATCAAATGAATTAAAATAGAGAACTAAAATTTTTAATAAATTACAAAAACTTACTGTTGTTCGTTCTGGGGTCTAATCGTCGCATACGTGATCGAGTGAATTTGACCGAAATTTTTCATTTTGAAATCACGGCATTCGCTATCGAGTAAGTAGTATCGAAATTTGAGATGATGGCATACGATAACGAGCGATCGATCGAGTGTCTTCTTTCTAAATGTCATTCGATACGACAAAGCTAATCGTAAACAAAAGTGTTAAACTTCTTGACAACAACAAGCGAAAAAATAAAAGCGGGATATATAAAATAATAACTAAAAGGTCTTAAAATTTAAGTAATATTTATCACTTGATTAACGTACATAGATACATTTTTCTAGGTTTATGCCGACCAAAAACACAATGTCCAAAAAGCTGTCATTCAATAAGGCATCCAAAAAGAGAAGAACAAATTCTTCAGGCTGCCGGTATAAAAGTTTCTGGTGATGGTCTTTCATCGAACAAATCTTTTGGTTCTTCTAAAACTACGAAACAAATTTGTGCTGATGATATCGAAAAAGCATTTAATGATATGTTAGATGAGGAAGACGACGAAAATATAAATGAACCTGAGGCAGTAGAGAAGGAACCCATTATAAAAGCAAAAAAAGTTACTGAACGTGAATTTAAATTAGACCTTCTAAGGTGTCACATCGAAAAATATGAAGATTCCCAACGAAGCATAAACTGTAAGCTTGATCGGTTTTTGAATATAAAAGAAAGATCGTTAAAATTAAAGGAAGAAGAACATGTTGCTAATATTTCAATAAAAAAGATTGATTATGAAATAAAATCAGTTGAACTAGAAATGCTAGTGGATAATGGTTATCTGTCAAAGTAATACAAGCTCAATTTTTTTTTATCAAAATTGATATTTTAACTTATAAATTCATATTCAATACGTGAAGTCGATTTTATTTTAGAAACATTTTATTTTATTAATATTATTTAATTTAAAAGCGTATATTTACGTAGCTCAAATTCCTTTAAAACCACTGTCTTTAAAACCACAATTTCTAAAATTTCAATTCACTTTCATTAAACATGTGTTTTTCTTTATTTACATTAAAAATAATACCCTGTTTCCATAACACAATTCGTCACAGACGAACGAAAATTTGTATGAAGAACAAAAACAAAATACACACAAATTTTCGTTCGTCTGTGACGAATTGTGTTATGGAAACAGGGTATAAATCTTTTAAATTTTTATTAGATTTCGTTTCGATTCTAATCGTATGCCGAGATTAGGCTATTCGATACGTTTCGAAATTTCATTCGATACGAAAGCTTACTCGATCACGAATGCAACGATTAGACCCCTGGTTCCGTTTGCAAAAAAAATTATTTTGGATGTCTCCTTAAAAATTGAAGTGGCAGCAATTTAGTGCGTAACAAAAAGACTGATTTTTGTTCTAGATAACCCTTTTATACCCCCTTTTCATGCGTAAGAAAAATTGAAAAATTAACGTTACCACTAATACAAGCATACATTCAGCATTAATCATATCACGCCATTACTTTACCAACTACTCGGTTCTGCATTACCTTCAACATAAACGAATTAGGTGGTAACATAGTTTTTTTTCTAATGTTGATGATAAAATATACAACGTTTACAGCGGTTAACAAAAATTGAAATCGTTAGAAAAAATACAAAAAAATATATAATGTAATAGTGATTATTGTTATGCCTACAAGCGCCCTTACAAGCTAAATAACATCGTATACAACAACATAAACAATATCCATTGGGATAAAACCGAATTCATCAATATACCAATACAGAAAGAAAAAATAATCATACCACTTTTAATGAAGAACGAAATCACGCTACCAAAACTCAATTCATACCAAATCCAAGATAGGAAATTGATAAGTGAACTACAACTACAAGCAAGAAGACATAACAATGTAACGTATTCATCACTTGGCTCAATAATAATCCTAATCATCATTTTGACAACATTTCTAATCTGTGTCAAAAGACCCAAAACCCCTTTGGCCGTCACTCCATTCTAAGGAGGGAGGAGTTATGGGTACAGCCTAAACTAATGGTACCCCAATAATTTATGGCACCCTACTACTTGGTGTGTGGCATAGTTTAAATCACTTCCTAGTATTTAATAGGTCACAAATTTAATTACCCATAATTTTAATAAATAAATGTTGATGTAAACAAAACTATTTCTTCTATACTTTTGTCACAAATTGTACTACATATGTTAACCATAATTTTAATAATTGTTTATGTAAACAAAAGTACTTTTCCATAAACTAAACTACATATGTTAACCATAATTTTAATAAATGTTTATGTAAACAAAAGTATCTCTTCGATACTTTTGTCACAAGCCAACCTACATATGTTACACATAAAAAACCTTTTGTCTATGTAAACAAAAGTACCTCGTCGATACTTTTGCATTTAACAATTAATTTATGTAAACAAAAGTATCTTTTCGATACTTTGTCATTATTCATATTACACATATGTGCTCCATAAAACCTTTTGTGACCCATAAAACATAAATGTTACTTTCTTCCGCATAGCAAAAGATACCTTACATTTTAGTATATAAGTACATTCCATTTTTATGATAAAGTCAGTCTCAATTCAGAATCAATAAAGTTACGTTTAAATGTATAAAACCTCAACATCTTTTAATTCTCCTTTTCTACATAGTTTATAACTATAAACTATAAGTCGCGCATACCAATACGTGATAAATATAAATGTGAAAATAAATTGCTAAAATTGTCGGCGACTGGAGAAATATCCCCAAACAAAGTGCAAACAGCAGATCGGATACTTCAAAGCAATGGACGATCTGTTCGATATCGCTAGTGCAAAACAACAAAGTTTTTGTCGATGCAAAGACAGAAAATAAGACGAGCGTACATGGCAGGCGTTGACAAGAAGTTATGCGGCCGAGAACAGCGATCAGAACAACGAAAGCAGAAGGAAGAATCGCGGAAGAGAAAATATTGAGAACTTGAATTCCTTAAAACATGAATCGTCAACTGATATTTTGCAGTACTTGATACAGTTTCCATTGGAAGTGAAGACGAATATGAATTCGATGATAACAGTACGGGTACGGATGCGGCATGCGAATTGCATCACACAAAACTTTCAAGAGGACGATATCATTTGATCTCGCCACGTCTTACTGTATACTTGATAAGTTAGCTGTTCAGATGCTGTTCATATTTTGATAGCATGCGCAGATAATGTAATAACTGTCATGAATAATGCTGTGACACCTCTGACCTCTGTTGGTGAGCTTGTGAGCGAGAAGCGGAGGAGACTCAAACAGAATTCATTACAAAGGTAATTTAGTTTAGTTCAAAACTTATATTTAATTCGAAGTTATACGAATAATGTTAATTCTCACCGATTTCTATTTTATTTTTAATACGTAGATCAATATCGTACAGTCATTGGTTATTCACTGGGACGGAAAATGGTTGCCGGACCTGTTTGGCAAAAGCAAAATTGATCGAATCGCAATTCTCGCCAGTTGTGAAGGGACATCTAAATTTTTGGTCGCTCCCAAAGTCCCTGCTAGCACAGGAGAAAATATGGCCAAGGTTGCTCATGATGCACTCATCATGAACGCTCAAAAATTAGTAATGCTGACTACGAAGCCATTAAGAATTTCTGCAACCAACAGGTACAACAAACACAAATCCGCGCGGATTACAAGGAACTGCTACAATTAACAATAACGTTCCTTGGTTAAGTCGGCGGAAGCTTTCGTACTCCTGGTCCAACATCCCATGCAAGGTTCATGGGAAAAGGCATATACACCTTGAAAATATACCTCTTTCGGGAGCAGCAGTTCACTTTGACACAACGAGAATTGAATGGACTACGCGATATATGTAATTTTCTCGTGCGACTGTATGTCCAAGCGTGGTTTACATGCACAAATGCCATACGAGCCCCAAATCAAGATATACATTTTTTGAAAGACTCCATCACATATGCAGAAACCGACCCAGATGTGTCTGAAGCGGTTTTACGTAAATGGAAAAATCATTTGTGGTATTTGGCACCGAAAACAATGGCTTTCGCGTTTTTCGATTCGGATGTTTCACACGAAGAGAAACGAAACATTGTTAGGCGCCTGCAATCAACAAATTATCCGACACAAAACTATTGCTGTACAATAATTTGAGCGACTTCGTGTCATACAAAACCAAACATTTTTTCGATGCCTTCCGATTGACCACTGAATTCTTGAAGCATGATCCATCCATTTGGGAAACGAAAGAAGATTATCAAGATGCTCTCGATGTTTGTCGTGATTTGTTTTTTGTTAACGACGCTGCTGAACGCGGTGTACAATTTATGAATGATAACAACAGGATCCTTACGAAAGATGAAGAACATAATCAATTTATCTTACAGTGCATTGAAGCATATCGTCGAAAATATCCCTCACACAACAAGTTGGATCTAATATAATCTTCAAATTGTTGTAACTTTTTTGTTTCTCTAACGATTTTGATCATTTATGGCTGTATTTAAATCGATGTCAAGTCTAGTTATAAAAAAAAATATTTTGAGTTACTTAAACATACGTATTTTGATTAAAAACCCCATATTTTACCATATAAAGCGTGGTTTAATTTTCCAATGAAGTTTGGGCAGACCTTAGCGTTATCCAATCGGCCCCAAATTTTTTATTGGATGCTTGTAGGCCATATGGAAACTTTTTCGGTCCGGCAATCAAGAATCGCAGCAACTTTCAGTTTCTGCCTCATATGCTACAGACTGTCTAATGTCCATCCGGTATCTCTCTCATGAAATTCGCTCATGTTTGTTTTTAGTATACTGCATTGATTTGACATACTTTGTTCGTGATTATTCGAATCCGAATAAAGCTTCGTGGCAAGAGGCAACCGTAGAAAAACGTTTAGGGCCGCTATCTTATCGTTGTATTTTAACCCGAAATAAATCAATTAAAAGACACGTTAATCAAATGATTCGTGGTACTCAAAGTAAAAGTGAGAATGCAGATATCGACGAACAACCACGTCCAGATGTTTCCGGCAATCGAAATGAACCCGAGTCTGACAAATCAGCATCTGAAAACGACAGGGGACAGCAGTAGGTTACTCCGGATACTAAAAAGATTAGAACTCATAATTTAAGACGTTTGCAACGTCCTTTTAATATGTTTTTTTTTTTTTATAAAATATATGATTATTCAGCACAACTTAATTTTCAAAATCAATCATAGAATATTGGCATTTAAACATAAGAAAAACTAATACTTACAAAAATAGGTATTTATAATTACAAATTGTTAAATACTAGTAAAATGAATGATTTTTTTTTTCTCTAAAAATACATTGTACTATATTTAAGTTATGAATTTACTACAAACATATTTTAAAAAATTATAGTCTTATTAAAACTTTGGATATTTATACCAGTATTAAAACTTGAGAGGGGAGTTGTATGTTATGCCCTCTATAGTCAATAAGTGTATTAAACATGTTACTAAGATTTATGCTTTTAGATGCACACGTAAGAAATAAATAATGTCATGATGTCAAATGCCACATGCCAATCAAAGCAAACGTGGCCTTTGAAGTCAACAGTGAACAATTTAATAGAAATGTCAATTAAATATTATAATTAAATTATCAAAACTTACAATACAAATCTATTTATGTACTAGCAACTATGAAGCGCATTTATATGAGCACTATTAGTAAGTATGTTGTACAATCATAAAAATATGCCTTATTACTTATATCGTATTTTTATAGATAACGGAAAAGAAAATGACGATAAGACGCGTTGCCAATATTCACTTGAAATTTTGAAGCAATTTGATGTGAAATTTTCTGAAATGAATGTGGGATAAGTTACCGATTTTAAGGACACACATATTTTCACATCACAGACGTATGAAATTACCCAACACAGACGGACAATAATAAAGACACCTAAATTATGATTTTTTAAGAGAGCAGTTAGTTGTTTTCTAGTTGTTAAAACAAACACAACTTGTTAAGTTGAGAAAAAGTTGAACTCGAAGCTAATTTTGATAACTCGTTCACAAGTTGTAATCGCGTAAACTAATCGGACGGACATTTTATAATTTGTACTTAAATACACAAAAAACTATTGAATTCTAAAATTATTAATTCTTATATACAAAAAAGTGAATTCAATAAACATACAACCTACAATACTATATATAAAATCGATTGTGTTTTCATATATTTTTCCTATATTTGGGGGCTGACAAATTTAATTAAAAAACAAGTAAGAGTGTTAAATTCGGCTGTGCCGAATCTTTGATACCCTCCACCTCGGTTTGAGTATTGATAATGTAAACAAAATATTGGAAAAATAGGCATGCGTTTCCTATATGCATGCGTTTCCGGTTATATGACATAACTTCTCGTTTAATTTAGTTTTTGCTAATTAAATAGCTCGCCCTTACCTCCATTGCAAAGGTAGTGGTTGTGTAGGGTGGCTATATGCATTAAACCGTGCTAATTGGAGATGGCTGTATAGTTTCTTTTAACTAATATTTTTTCATTGCGGCCATGTAGGTCGGATGGAGCAACAAAATAACCAAAAAAAGCTCTCTCAACTTTTTTATTAAAATATTGCCATATTTCGAAAACATAGAGAATAAATTTATAATAATAAATAATCAAATTAGGGATGCCAAACGCAAAAAACCAAATGTCCCAAACATTTCAAATAAATTAATTTGTTATCTTTATTTTCTGAAAAACTTCAAATATTCATCCAAAAAAATTGTGAAAATTTATATATAAAAAATAACATTCTCATCAAATTGCGTTTATTTATGTAACAATTTTTATGTTCGCAATTCTTAAATATCATTTGAGGTTTTATAAAATTCATTGAATTTAAATTAATATTTTGTGTAGTCCGATTCTGTAAATTTCAACGATCCGACAATCGCAAAATATATCGACAGCTATTGTTGTTTGCACTAAGGATTAAGTGATTCACTAAGTACATACATCTTATCAACAGTCGACAAATCTAATTTTCTATTTATTTAAATTGTAAACGAGTGGCATCTCTGTCAAAATAAGCGAAAAACACAAAGAATAGAAAAAACAAATTACTTCGTGTTTGACAGGATGATTTTATGTTTATGTTTAATATCTTTATTTAATCAGAATCACTTTCTGAGTTGATTTAACAATGTCCGTCCGTCCGTCCGTCCGTCCGTCCGTCTGTGTGTCCATGTAAAGTTTGTAATCAAACTGCAGATCGCAAATATGAACATATTTTGATGAAATTTGGTATATACGCTTTTATCGGCCATGGGATGAACGCTATTGAAATTGGTGAGAGTCGGTCCATGTTCAGTTCTAGCCCCCATACAAATTACCCATATGAAATCGACATAAATTGCCATAAGATCCAAATTGTCATATAGATCTTACTCAAATTGGGTTTGTATGCGTTCATTACATCCATTAATGAGTATTCTAAAAATGATCCCTTTGACCCCATATAGAGCTGCTTCCCGATCTTCACTTAAATCTATTAAAAAACAAAAATATTGCACTGATTCTTCTCAAATTTTGTTTGTATATATTTTTGTAAAATGCAAGAGACTTTATCAAACATGATCAGGATCGGTCCATTTGTGGACTTAGTCCCTATATAGATATAGCATCCGATATGAACTTTTTCAAAGCTAATCGTAAACAAAAGTGTTAAACTTCTTGACAACAACAAGCGAAAAAATAAAAGCGGGATATATAAAATAATAACTAAAAGGTCTTAAAATTTAAGTAATATTTATCACTTGATTAACGTACATAGATACATTTTTCTAGGTTTATGCCGACCAAAAACACAATGTCCAAAAAGCTGTCATTCAATAAGGCATCCAAAAAGAGAAGAACAAATTCTTCAGGCTGCCGGTATAAAAGTTTCTGGTGATGGTCTTTCATCGAACAAATCTTTTGGTTCTTCTAAAACTACGAAACAAATTTGTGCTGATGATATCGAAAAAGCATTTAATGATATGTTAGATGAGGAAGACGACGAAAATATAAATGAACCTGAGGCAGTAGAGAAGGAACCCATTATAAAAGCAAAAAAAGTTACTGAACGTGAATTTAAATTAGACCTTCTAAGGTGTCACATCGAAAAATATGAAGATTCCCAACGAAGCATAAACTGTAAGCTTGATCGGTTTTTGAATATAAAAGAAAGATCGTTAAAATTAAAGGAAGAAGAACATGTTGCTAATATTTCAATAAAAAAGATTGATTATGAAATAAAATCAGTTGAACTAGAAATGCTAGTGGATAATGGTTATCTGTCAAAGTAATACAAGCTCAATTTTTTTTTTTTATCAAAATTGATATTTTAACTTATAAATTCATATTCAATACGTGAAGTCGATTTTATTTTAGAAACATTTTATTTTATTAATATTATTTAATTTAAAAGCGTATATTTACGTAGCTCAAATTCCTTTAAAACCACTGTCTTTAAAACCACAATTTCTAAAATTTCAATTCACTTTCATTAAACATGTGTTTTTCTTTATTTACATTAAAAATAATACCCTGTTTCCATAACACAATTCGTCACAGACGAACGAAAATTTGTATGAAGAACAAAAACAAAATACACACAAATTTTCGTTCGTCTGTGACGAATTGTGTTATGGAAACAGGGTATAAATCTTTTACAATTTTTATTAGATTTCGTTTCGATTCTAATCGTATGCCGAGATTAGGCTATTCGATACGTTTCGAAATTTCATTCGATACGAAAGCTTACTCGATCACGAATGCAACGATTAGACCCCTGGTTCCGTTTGCAAAAAAAATTATTTTGGATGTCTCCTTAAAAAGTGGCAGCAATTTAGTGCGTAACAAAAAGACTGATTTTTGTTCTAGATAACCCTTTTATACCCCCTTTTCATGAGTAAGAAAAATTGGAAAATTAACGTTACCACTAATACAAGCATACATTCAGCATTAATCATATCACGCCATTACTTTACCAACTACTCGGTTCTGCATTACCTTCAACATAAACGAATTAGGTGGTATCATAGTTTTTTTTCTAATGTTGATGATAAAATATACAACGTTTACAGCGGTTAACAAAAATTGAAATCGTTAGAAAAAATACAAAAAAATATATAATGTAATAGTGATTATTGTTATGCCTACAAGCGCCCTTACAAGCTAAATAACATCGTATACAACAACATAAACAATATCCATTGGGATAAAACCGAATTCATCAATATACCAATACAGAAAGAAAAAATAATCATACCACTTTTAATGAAGAATGAAATCACGCTACCAAAACTCAATTCATACCAAATCCAAGATAGGAAATTGATAAGTGAACTACAACTACAAGCAAGAAGACATAACAATGTAACGTATTCATCACTTGGCTCAATAATAATCCTAATCATCATTTTGACAACATTTCTAATCTGTGTCAAAAGACCCAAAACCCCTTTGGCCGTCACTCCATTCTAAGGAGGGAGGAGTTATGGGTACAGCCTAAACTAATGGTACCCCAATAATTTATGGCACCCTACTACTTGGTGTGTGGCATAGTTTAAATCACTTCCTAGTATTTAATAGGTCACAAATTTAATTACCCATAATTTTAATAAATAAATGTTGATGTAAACAAAACTATTTCTTCTATACTTTTGTCACAAATTGTACTACATATGTTAACCATAATTTTAATAATTGTTTATGTAAACAAAAGTACTTTTCCATAAACTAAACTACATATGTTAACCATAATTTTAATAAATGTTTATGTAAACAAAAGTACCTCGTCGATACTTTTGCATTTAACAATTAATTTATGTAAACAAAAGTATCTTTTCGATACTTTGTCATTATTCATATTACACATATGTGCTCCATAAAACCTTTTGTGACCCATAAAACATAAATGTTACTTTCTTCCGCATAGCAAAAGATACCTTACATTTTAGTATATAAGTACATTCCATTTTTATGATAAAGTCAGTCTCAATTCAGAATCAATAAAGTTACGTTTAAATGTATAAAACCTCAACATCTTTTAATTCTCCTTTTCTACATAGTTTATAACTATAAACTATAAGTCGCGCATACCAATACGTGATAAATATAAATGTCAAAATAAATTGCTAAAATTGTCGGCGACTGGAGAAATATCCCCAAACAAAGTGCAAACAGCAGATCGGATACTTCAAAGCAATGGACGATCTGTTCGATATCGCTAGTGCAAAACAACAAAGTTTTTGTCGATGCAAAGACAGAAAAGAAGACGAGCGTACATGGCAGGCGTTGACAAGAAGTTATGCGGCCGAGAACAGCGATCAGAACAACGAAAGCAGAAGGAAGAATCGCGGAAGAGAAAATATTGAGAACTTGAATTCCTTAAAACATGAATCGTCAACTTATATTTTGCAGTACTTGATACAGTTTCCATTGGAAGTGAAGACGAATATGAATTCGATGATAACAGTACGGGTACGGATGCGGCATGCGAATTGCATCACACAAAACTTTCAAGAGGACGATATCATTTGATCTCGCCACGTCTTACTGTATACTTGATAAGTTAGCTGTTCAGATGCTGTTCATATTTTGATAGCATGCGCAGATAATGTAATAACTGTCATGAATAATGCTGTGACACCTCTGACCTCTGTTGGTGAGCTTGTGAGCGAGAAGCGGAGGAGACTCAAACAGAATTCATTACAAAGGTAATTTAGTTTAGTTCAAAACTTATATTTAATTCGAAGTTATACGAATAATGTTAATTCTCACCGATTTCTATTTTATTTTTAATACGTAGATCAATATCGTACAGTCATTGGTTATTCACTGGGACGGAAAATGGTTGCCGGACCTGTTTGGCAAAAGCAAAATTGATCGAATCGCAATTCTCGCCAGTTGTGAAGGGACATCTAAATTTTTGGTCGCTCCCAAAGTCCCTGCTAGCACAGGAGAAAATATGGCCAAGGTTGCTCATGATGCACTCATCATGAACGCTCAAAAATTAGTAATGCTGACTACGAAGCCATTAAGAATTTCTGCAACCAACAGGTACAACAAACACAAATCCGCGCGGATTACAAGGAACTGCTACAATTAACAATAACGTTCCTTGGTTAAGTCGGCGGAAGCTTTCGTACTCCTGGTCCAACATCCCATGCAAGGTTCATGGGAAAAGGCATATACACCTTGAAAATATACCTCTTTCGGGAGCAGCAGTTCACTTTGACACAACGAGAATTGAATGGACTACGCGATATATGTAATTTTCTCGTGCGACTGTATGTCCAAGCGTGGTTTACATGCACAAATGCCATACGAGCCCCAAATCAAGATATACATTTTTTGAAAGACTCCATCACATATGCAGAAACCGACCCAGATGTGTCTGAAGCGGTTTTACGTAAATGGAAAAATCATTTGTGGTATTTGGCACCGAAAACAATGGCTTTCGCGTTTTTCGATTCGGATGTTTCACACGAAGAGAAACGAAACATTGTTAGGCGCCTGCAATCAACAAATTATCCGACACAAAACTATTGCTGTACAATAATTTGAGCGACTTCGTGTCATACAAAACCAAACATGATCCATCCATTTGGGAAACGAAAAAAGATTATCAAGATGCTCTCGATGTTTGTCGTGATTTGTTTTTTGTTAACGACGCTGCTGAACGCGGTGTACAATTTATGAATGATAACAACAGGATCCTTACGAAAGATGAAGAACATAATCAATTTATCTTACAGTGCATTGAAGCATATCGTCGAAAATATCCCTCACACAACAAGTTGGATCTAATATAATCTTCAAATTGTTGTAACTTTTTTGTTTCTCTAACGATTTTGATCATTTATGGCTGTATTTAAATCGATGTCAAGTCTAGTTATAAAAAAAAATATTTTGAGTTACTTAAACATACGTATTTTGATTAAAAACCCCATATTTTACATTATAAAGCGTGGTTTAATTTTCCAATGAAGTTTGGGCAGACCTTAGCGTTATCCAATCGGCCCCAAATTTTTTATTG
Organism: Cordilura impudica; assembly: GCA_963682025.1. Classification (NCBI taxonomy): domain Eukaryota; kingdom Metazoa; phylum Arthropoda; class Insecta; order Diptera; family Scathophagidae; genus Cordilura; species Cordilura impudica. The sequence continues at coordinate 211,349,488 of OY821520.1, read as the reverse complement.
GATGCTTGTAGGCCATATGGAAACTTTTTCGGTCCGGCAATCAAGGATCGCAGCAACTTTCAGTTTCTGCCTCATATGCTACAGACGGTCTAATGTCCATCCGCTATCTCTCTCATGAAATTCGCTCATGTTTGTTTTTAGTATACTGCATTGACTTTGTTCGTGATTATTCGAATCCGAATAAAGCTTCGTGGCAAGAGGCAACCGTAGAAAAACGTTTAGGGCCGCTATCTTATCGTTGTATTTTAACCCGAAATAAATCAATTAAAAGACACGTTAATCAAATGATTCGTGGTACTCAAAGTAAAAGTGAGAATGCAGATATCGACGAACAACCACGTCCAGATGTTTCCGGCAATCGAAATGAACCCGAGTCTGACAAATCAGCATCTGAAAACGACAGGGGACAGCAGTAGGTTACTCCGGATACTAAAAAGATTAGAACTCTTAATTTAAGACGTTTGCAACGTCCTTTTAATATGTTTTTTTTTTTATAAAATATATGATTATTCAGCACAACTTAATTTTCAAAATCAATCATAGAATATTGGCATTTAAACATAAGAAAAACTAATACTTACAAAAATAGGTATTTATAATTACAAATTGTTAAATACTAGTAAAATGAATGATTTTTTTTTTCTCTAAAAATACATTGTACTATATTTAAGTTATGAATTTACTACAAACATATTTTAAACAATTATAGTCTTATTAAAACTTTGGATATTTATACCAGTATTAAAACTTGAGAGGGGAGTTGTATGTTATGCCCTCTATAGTCAATAAGTGTATTAAACATGTTACTAAGATTTATGCTTTTAGATGCACACGTAAGAAATAAATAATGTCATGATATCAAATGCCACATGCCAATCAAAGCAAACGTGGCCTTTGAAGTCAACAGTGAACAATTTAATAGAAATGTCAATTAAATATTATAATTAAAATATCAAAACTTACAATACAAATCTATTTATGTACTAGCAACTATGAAGCGCATTTATATGAGCACTATTAGTAAGTATCTTGTACAATCATAAAAATATGCCTTATTACTTATATCGTATTTTTACAGATAACGGAAAAGAAAATGACGATAAGACGCGTTGCCAATATTCACTTGAAATTTTGAAGCAATTTGATGTGAAATTTTCTGAAATGAATGTGGGATAAGTTACCGATTTAAAGGACACACATATCTTCACATCACAGACGTATGAAATTACCCAACACAGACGGACAATAATAAAGACACTTAAATTATGATTTTTTAAAAGAGCAGTTAGTTGTTTTCTAGTTGTTAAAACAAACACAACTTGTTAAGTTGAGAAAAAGTTGAACTCGAAGCTAATTTTGATAACTCGTTCACAAGTTGTAATCGCGTAAACTAATCGGACGGACATTTTATAATTTGTACTTAAATACACAAAAAACTATTGAATTCTAAAATTATTAATTCTTATATACAAAAAAGTGAATTCAATAAACATACAACCTACAATACTATATATAAAATCGATTGTGTTTTCATATATTTTTCCTATATTTGGGGGCTGACAAATTTAATTAAAAAACAAGTAAGAGTGTTAAATTCGGCTGTGCCGAATCTTTGATACCCTCCACCTCGGTTTGAGTATTGATAATGTAAACAAAATATTGGAAAAATAGGCATGCGTTTCCTATATGCATGCGTTTCCGGTTATATGACATAACTTCTCGTTTAATTTAGTTTTTGCTAATTAAATAGCTCGCCCTTACCTCCATTGCAAAGGTAGTGGTTGTGTAGGGTGGCTATATGCATTAAACCGTGCTAATTGGAGATGGCTGTATAGTTTCTTTTAACTAATATTTTTTCATTGCGGCCATGTAGGTCGGATGGAGCAACAAAATAACCAAAAAAAGCACTCTCAACTTTTTTATTAAAATATTGCCATATTTCGAAAACATAGAGAATAAATTTATAATAATAAATAATCAAATTAGGGATGCCAAACGCTAAAAACCAAATGTCCCAAACATTTCAAATAAATTAATTTGTTATCTTTATTTTCTGAAAAACTTCAAATATTCATCCAAAAAAATTGTGAAAATTTATATATAAAAAATAACATTCTCATCAAATTGCGTTTATTTATGTAACAATTTTTATGTTCGCAATTCTTAAATATCATTTGAGGTTTTATAAAATTCATTTAATTTAAATTAATATTTTGTGTAGTCCGATTCTGTAAATTTCAACGATCCGACAATCGCAAAATATATCGACAGCTATTGTTGTTTGCACTAAGGATTAAGTGATTCACTAAGTACATACATCTTATCAACAGTCAACAAATCTAATTTTCTATTTATTTAAATTGTAAACGAGTGGCATCTCTGTCAAAATAAGCGAAAAACACAAAGAATAGAAAAAAACAAATTACTTTGTGTTTGACAGGATGATTTTATGTTTATGTTTAATATCTTTATTTTGTTTACTAATATTTCTGTTTATTTATTTGAAAATGAAATAATGAATTGAATATGCTATTTCATTTTTTTATTTATATAAAAAAGATTTTTTAATAAAAGCAAAATATTTTCACTATTTTATGATTTTTATTTATGTATGACGACATTTCAACCTAAAAATTTAAGTTTTTATCGATTGTATAAACAACACAAAAATGGTTGTCGTTTAGATAACAACAACAGCTGACTTTAACAATAGCGAATATCTTTTAAAAAATTTTACTAATAATTTTGCTTTTCTTTTTTTTTAACTTTTAAAAGTTATTAATTTCTCCTGAATGCCAATATTTTTTTAATGTAAACATTTTTTAAATGTAAACATATTTGGTGTTTTTTTTTGAAATTTGATACAATTGATGTCTTCTAAATTTAAAATTATTATTTCCGACGTTTTGATATGATTTTCTGAAATCCAATTAATATTTTATAATTTATAATTGGAAATTTTAATTCCAGTTTTTAGAATTGATATTTTCTAAAATTTGAATGGAAAATTTAAAAAGTGCATTGTATTTATGTGAATAATAATGCTTTAGTAATTATAAACAATTTTTAAAAATTAGATGTAATCGCAATCAGATATTGTATAGGTAAAGCAGAATAATAATTCTATATAACTATGTAGAACTGTTTTGAAAGCAAAAAACTCATTGATGAACTCGGTAACTCTATTTATACCCTATACCACTATTTGGTTTGGGTATAATGACTTTGTGCTGCTGTTTGTAACAACCAAAAATATTTGACCTAGACCCATCTTTAATTATACCGATCGAATCAGAATCACTTTCTGAGTTGATTTAACAATGTCCGTCCGTCCGTCCGTCTGTGTGTCCATGTAAAGTTTGTAATCAAACTGCAGGTCGCAAATATGAACATATTTTGATGAAATTTGGTATATAAGCTTCTATCGGCCATGGGATGAACGCTATTGAAATTGGTGAGAATCGGTCCATGTTCAGACCTAGCCCCCATACAAATTACCCATATGAAATCGACATAAATTGCCATAAGATCCAAATTGTCATATAGATCTTACTCAAATTGGGTTTGTATGCGTTCATTACATCCATTAATGAGTATTCTAAAAATGATCCCTTTGACCCCATATAGAGCTGCTTCCCGATCTTCACTTAAATCTATTAAAAAACAAAAATATTGCACTGATTCTTCTCAAATTTTGTTTGTATATATTTTTGTAAAATGCAAGAGACTTTATCAAACATGATCAGGATCGGTCCATTTGTGGACTTAGTCCCTATGTAGATATAGCATCCGATATGAACTTTTTCATATCTGCAGCCAAAAAAATTAATAAAAATCCCACTCAAATTTGGTTTTTGCTTATTTTCTATGTCCAGTTAGTTGGGCCTAAGAGATAGGGTTTCTAAACGCATGGTATAGGGTATCGTATAGTCGGTCTAGACCGACTATAATTTTCTTACTTGTTTGTAGTTTAGTTTAGTTTATTTTTATTTGTTCTTCCCATACAACAAGATTTACATCTTTTATATTATAGCATGGGAATTTTTAAAGAAAAACAAGTTACGGTATACAAAAATATTTAAATAAATTGTATAATTATATAAAGTAAATAAAAGATAAATAAAATAAAGAACTAAATAAATGAATGAGTTTCACATAATTTAATATAAATGAATCAAATGGTAAAAATTTTGATTAAAACAAAAAAGAGAAAAATGGTTGAAATAACGTAGGTATATTAAAAACAATAAGTGACAAACAATTTAAATTTGCATTGAAAAACTAGCAGTTATTTTGTTTTTGAACTGTATTGCGTTGTTGATTTTCTGTGTTTAATTTGGTAGTAAGTTCCAGAGATAAACGGCATTAAAATAAAACTGCCATTCAGAAATTTTACTACGATATCTTATCGGTACAAGCTTTCTCCCTCTATTGGATCTTGCAAAGGTTAAGCGGTTGAAAAGGTATGATGGTTCCTTCTGATATATAATTTTGTGTAATAGGAGTAGCACCTTTAATTTTAAAATATTATCAAACGACATACCATATAGTCTTGTTGAAAACGAGGAAATACGATCAAGTCTGTTTAATCCATAAACATACCTTATAATACTATTGAAGGCCACATTTAGTTTTCTCTTACTAGTTGAGTCACATAAAGCAAAAATTTCACACCCGTATAATAAAACCGGCATTAGGTAAGATTTTGCAAGTATTATTCTTATATTCAATGGAGTGCAAGATTGAGTCGCCCAAAGCGTCCGAAGCATACCATACGTTCTACCTACCACAACGTTTACATGATTGTTCCAACTAAGTGTGTCATTAAAAACAATACCCAGATTTTTTGATGAGGACACAATTTCAATTCTCTGATTGTTGAGAACAATATCAAAATCTAGATTATGACGTAGAGTTTTCTTGTGCATGATGAGACATTTGGACTTGAGGGGATTCAGACAAAGTCCATTAGCAGTTTCCCAGTTATAAATATTAATTAAATCATCATTAAGTTTTGCTACGTTTTCTCTGGAAGATATTAGTGGACTGCAAAGATATACTTGGACGTCATCGGCGTACATGTGTACTTTACAATACTTTACATGATCTGGCAAGTCATTGGCGTACATTGAAAATAAAAGAGGGCCTAGAATTGAGCCTTGCGGAACACCTTTAGGTACATGTAGTGGTCTCGAAAATTGGTTATTAAGGAAGACTGACTGAACACGGTTTGCCAGGTAGGATTCAATAAGTTTCTTAGAACCCTCGGAGAAATTAAAAAGCCGGCTAAGTTTTGTTGAAAGTATTGAGTGATCAACTATGTCGAAGGCTTTAGAGTGATCGCAAGTTTTCCTATTACTAGTTCGGCCAATTCCAATTTCCCGAATAGTTTTCCATTTCCGTTTGGTGTTAATTGCATTTTCAAAACGGTGGCCATAATATTCAGACTTTGATCTACGAATTTCACGAGTAACTTCTCCTCTAAGATTTCGATATTCTTCTTTAAGTTGAGGTAACTTAAATTTTTTCCAACGTGAAAACGCATTATCTCTTTGACCAATCAGTTGTTTAATATGTGCTGTAAACCACGATCTTGTATAGGTCCTAATGTTCTTCGTTATCTTAGGTACAGTAAGATCAAATAAGGACAACTGATGGTCAACAGAAGTCATATGATAAATGGACGCCCAATTTACTAAAGAAATATGTTCTGTCATAAAGTCATATGTCGTGAAAATTAAGTCGTGTTTCGAGAAAAATGAGGCCGATAGTTGGTCGTACAACAATACTTTGGTTAAATCGTTAACAAAAAAAAGGTCAAGTAAAGTACTTGCTGTTGATGTATAGTGTGTAGGCATCGTGTAGTTTAATGATGTGAGACCAATGGTTTCCATGTTTTCTGAGACATAAGTGTCACACAGAAGATTACAATTAAAATCACCTGCAATTAACAAATCCATGTAGGTGACCGTCAACCTCTCTAATACTTCCATAAAAGAAGTGATCACAGTATCACGGTGTGGCCTGTATATACATCCTATAAGCATTTTGTTGTTTTCAGAAATAACCTCTACAAACAAATATTCGATTTCATCAATTACCTCACCTTCATTAGATCTGCATTTAAAATTACATTTAATACCTTCCCTAATATATATTGCAACACCACCAGCATGTGTTTTACGATCAGCTCTGAATACGACATAACCATTTAAATTACACAGACTGTCAGGCGTATCTTTTACGAACCAAGTCCCTGACACACAAATAACATCCACAGATGAGTTTTCAAATGTCAATCTGAATTCATCAATTTTGTTATTTAGGCTCTGAGCATTTATATGACACACATTAATACCTTTCCTCTGCTTAGCCAGTATCCGTACCATGTTTAAAGTGCTTTCACTGGAACTACCAGGAGATATACGTAAATTGTTCATGTTGATAAAATATAAAGAAAATTCTAACAACGCAATGACAGCTATAATTGAAAAAGTGTATAGAAAAATTTAAATAGGTAACAACAATAACTATAATTCGATAAGTAGTATTAATTATTATAAAAATTATAAGAAACATTTTTCTAAAGAGTATAGTAAAGTTTAAATTTAATTTAATTGCAAGAAACATTTTAAAGGGTTGTTCTTTATGTGAAAATTTATTACATCCGTGAATAATTATGAAAGGAGTGACCAGGAATGGAATTTGTAGAAGCTCCGCTATCTTGAAGTTCGGTCTCACAATGTGTAGGGAGAAAAAACTCATCTAATTGCTGCAAACTGTCTATTCGAATTGGCTTATCTGTGATTGATTGTTTAACATACACTATACCACGCATTGTAAAAACTGATTTTAAATGCCCATCTTTTCGTAGGTCGAGTGCATTTTGAAAAATTTTGTAGTTATGAGATGTTAGGTGTTCATTTATGAAAACACGGCTATTGGGTACCACCTTAGGATCATTAGAAGTAAACCCTATATTTTTCAACATAAGGTGTCTTTCTTTAGATTTTCTATAACCAGCAAGCGATTTTAACATAAAATTTTTATCATATGGTGACAGAAGTTTAACCATTATGACTGCATCTGGCGAGTTGTTTTTGTCTTTATTATTTTTATTTTGCAAGCGATAAATATTTTTCACTGAGGGTGTTGATATATTTAGTTTATTGCAAATACCATCAAAAATGTTCCATAAGTTTTCATTAGCTAAGCGAGGAATCCCATTAATACGAATATCACACGCGACTAACGAATTTTTTTGCCTTCGATTTTGCATTTTTAATTCATTCACTTCATTTTTGAGTGCTATTAAATCATCCGCCACTGTTTCGAGTTTAGACACTCTTTCTGTTACATCTATCATATCTTTTTTCATTATTTTAGTTGTTTGGCCAATAATTGTAAATATTTTAATGTTATCTTTAATAAGCTAATGTGGCCTGAATTTTTTATGTAAATAAAAACAAATTTGATTTACAATTTTGGTCCCGACGTTTCGTCGATTATTTGTCGACTTCTTCTGGGGTTTGTCTATTTATTTGAAGATATAAAAAACATATTAATACACTTCCTTACACCATATAGTATGTGTCACAAAATTACAATTGAATTGTTTAAATTTAAAACATAATAAAAATATATTTCACACAAAACGTAAAACATAAAAACAACATCTTAACATTCAAACACATATTAATTTAATAACACAGCTTAACTAATAGCGACAATGTAACTTGCATTTATATTGCTGGTATCTTCTTTCAAATTCATCGTCCGTTTTATATTTTGTTGTATATACAAACTTTCTTTTGTATATCTCTTTCTTTCTCTATTTTCCTTGTCTAGTATTCTAATCGTTTCAAAATTAGCTATATGACCTGTTTTAAATATATGTTGCGCCAAAGCTGTTGTTTCTCTCCTCTTGGCGATGTCTAGTTGATGTTCTCCCATTCTCGTAGCTAAAGCTCTCTTTGTTGTTCCTATGTATATTAAATCACATTTCTGATTGTCATTTCCCTTGCATGCTATTTCATACACTACGTTATTTTTTTGTTGTTTTTCTATAGGTGCCTTGACATTTGTGAATATTGCGCTTAGTGTTTGGTTGGGTTTGTAGGCAAAATTAATGTTATTGTTTTTAATTGTATTTCTCATGTTTCTGTTGTCTGTTAAGCCAGGGATGTATTGTACACTGTAAAACTTTATATCCTTATTTTCTTCAGTGTTGTCACGTTGGTTGTTATTTTTTAATCGCTGTTTTATTTCTTCTATTAGAGACCTTATGATGTTATTGGGAAAACTGTTTTCCATTAATATCTGGTGTATTTTCTTAATGTTTTTAACGTGGAATTGTTGGTCGCTAATTTTAAGAATTCTTTCAATGAGATTTTTTGCCGTATTTAATATTTGATGTTTTGGTTGGGTTGCATTATAATTCATGAGTCTCCCCGATGCTGTTTCTTTGGCATACCAGTCAAAATTAATATTATTTGAGGATCTATGTAATCTTGTATCTAAATATGTTATGGTATTTTCTTTTTCTATTTCAATAGTGAATTTAATCTTTGGATGTTGGTTGTTTAAAGTGTTCAATATATCATCTTGGTCTTCTTTATTCACAATGGCTAAGATGTCATCTACATATTTAGTTATGTATTTGATGTGGATGTTTTTGTCTTTTAATTCCATTATAACGTCGTCAAGTAAGCTATCGAGAACTATATCGGCTATTGTGGGCGATAGTGGGTTGCCCATTGGCATACCAAAGATTTGGTTATACAATTTTTTGTTATAAATAAAATAATTATTTTCAGTTAGGCAAAAATTAAGAATCTCCATGAATTTGGAACTAGGAATTTTTGTAAAATTTTTAATTATGTACCATTTTTTCATAATATTTTTGATGGCAGTATGCACTGGAATATTGGTGAATAGTGAAACCACATCAAATGAAACCAATATCTCGCTATCTTCAACTTTGAAATTTTTTAGGTTATTTTTCAATTCTATAGAATTTTTAATGTTATAATCTTTAGATATTATATGTTTGAGAATTTGTCCTATATATTTGGAAAGATGGTAACAAGGTACCTGTGTTGAGGAGATGATTGGTCTCAGGGGGATCCCTGTTTTGTGGATTTTAGGCAATCCGTAGATTCGTGGGGCTGTAGCTGCTGAACATAGTAATTTCTTTTTTTGCCAATTATCAATATATCCTTTTTTGAAAAGGTCCGATATAATATTGTTGTTCGTTTTTTGTAGTTTTGTTGTTGGATCTGTTCTTAGAGTTCGGTATGTATTTCTGTCTTCCAATAAGTGTTCCATTTTATGTATATATTCACTTTTGTACATTGCTACTGTCTTGTTACCCTTATCTGCTTGAATAATTATTATATCTTTGTGTGCTCTTAAAAACTTTTTAGTTTTTTCAAAAATCGTCAGTATAAATTTTTCTTTGGGTTTATTTTTAATATTTCTTTTGAACGTTGTAATTCTATTTGCTAATTTTGTTCTTGCTATTTCTTTCTCTCTATCCGCATTTAGTTCCATTTCCTGTATACATTGTTCTATGTCAGCAATAACGCTAATCGGTGAAAAATTTCGGTCATTTATTGGTAATGCAAATTTTTTTCCCAAAGAAAGCATCCATTTGCACTCCATTGGGATGTTGAGAGTGGTTTTATTTTCAAACCAATGGTTGTTGAAAAATAATCCGTAAGATTTGAATAGTTTTTCTTTCAGTGTGTTAATTTTATATGTTTGTGTGTGTTTTATTGTTTCTCTTATGTTATTTGCTCTGTTTGTTTGTTTACTAATAAAAGCAATGTGATCAGCTGATGTTAGCATATTGTTTATTCCACTATTCAAGTGATAGAGTTTTCTGTTCAATAATTTTATATTTGTGCTAGTCTGTGATATTTCTAAGTTAATAATTTTTTTGTGGAAATTATTTTCTATTTTTCTTAGTTGTCCTTGTATGTTACGGCATTCAAAAAGATGTGTTACCTGTTTTGTAGTGTTTTTTGTGTGATTTGGTATTAAGCCATAGCTTCTACATGTTAATAAAAATACCAGTCGTTCTTGTTGTTGTGCTAATTTTTTAACTTCATTACAATATTCTTTCATCGTTCTGCAGGTCTCGATGTCGTATTTGAGTTCTATGTGTTTAAAGTATCCCTTCATATTTCTAATGGTGTTATTTGTTGTGTATTTTGATGTTCGTATGATTTAAATAAATATTTTTTCGGCAAGCTTCCCGATCATCTCACATATACTGCGTTCAAGATTATTAATTTTTTCAAGTACACGGCTCTCACTCTCACAAATTTGTAACTTAAGTTTCTCACTAAGTTTTTCTAAACGACTATCAAGTATTTGTACGAAATGCAGTGGCGAGCCATAATCAGATGGTCGTGGAGTTTTATTTGGGTTCTCTAGAAACGACTGCTGCAATAAAGCTCTTGTGCGTTTTGCCGACGGAGTTTCCATTATACTTTATTTAATGTTTATTTTATACTTTGTGTTAATAGAGTTTTTGTTTGTTTTTTAATTTTATTTATATTCTTGTTGTGTTATTATGTTTTACTCCCGTTGCTATGTATATCTATATTATGGCACAATTTCTGTTGTTATTCTTATTTAGTGTTGATTTATTTTTGTGTTTATTTATTTTTATTTTTTTTGTATTGTTTCAAAGAGATTTGGTGTCCTGTTTTGACTTTAATTCTGTGTATTTATTTGTTGATTTTTGTTGATGTTTATTAAATCTTTTATTATTGCGTTAAAAAACAAAACAGATGTACATATATTTAAATAGTTTTTAATTTTAATTATTTTTATTACAAAAAATATTTTTAAATGTAAATTTAATGTAGAAGAGGAGCTTTTTAAAAAACACAACCGACTCAATCGCTGTAAGAATCATTACGTTAATATGTTAATATGCCAAACTTATGTTCATATTTGTAAAAGAATAATGAAAAACGTATGAAATAAAAGACCAGCCCGTGTATACTCTTAACATTGTTCTGTATGATATCTATTTGAAAATATTGACATTCATGTTAAAATAGAAATAACTATCGCAAAGCTAATTAGAACAAAAATTGTGGCGCCATCTACTGTGGCATAGTCACGCTGAGCAAAATGAAGTGACACTCTGTTAATGCAAAAACAAAATATTGCAGAATTTTATGTAAATAAAATAATATACCGATTTATTTCTAACATGCAGTTATTATGGATATACATATATAGAATATATGTAAATTATTTGTGTTATTTAATATGTGTATGTGTGTATATGTAAATATTACACACAAAAAATACAACATCAAACGTTATTTTTGTGTTTTTCTCTTTAAATAAATTAATACATAAAATTTTTTTTTGCTAAATTTACACTGTTTTTTTTTATTAACAGCTGGGTATTTTAGCATTATTTGCTTTAGATGCTGGTGAATTTTTACTCCCTTTATATTAACTCGTAGTGTCTGCTTGTCGCAAAAATATTGGATCGATTTTAACACCTCTTCCGTGACCCAATCGATCTGAAACTTTGCAGGCATGCTCGTGGCAATGACAGAAATTATCTAGTAAATTTTTTTAGTGATGCCAAAACAATGGAAACTTTAAATTTTTCTACCAGAGTTGATAAAAAAAATGTACAAAGGGTTAGTTTTTATTATATTATTGCTACAACGACCACAAAAACAACAAGTCCAGCTATGACAACAATACAGCATTTAGAATAACAACAAGAACAATATAGAAACATCATGTTTTTCATTTTTTTTTAATTTTTCAGAGATTTCCCTGGACCTGTTCCACCAACAAACGAATATAAAGGACGATTTGGTACCCTCAATATCTAGATACGTGATGTATATGCAAGATTTTGTTTATAATTTAAAGCACCGAAAGAGAGAACGTATGAAGCATGTAGATGCGCTCAGTAGGCATGCAGTTAATATTATCAGCCATGAGTCCGAATTAAAATTTCTTTTAAAAAATGCACAGAGTACTGATGATAACCTTAAAGCGATTATAGAAATCTTACATACTCGCCCTTATGGAGACTACAAGCTGATTGGTGGTATTTTGTGTAAAGAAGTTGGTGGTAATGATGTTTTTGTAGATATGGAGAGGGAAATTATAATTAAATCACATGAGAACGGTCATTTTGGTATATTAAAAACAGTTCATCAGATAAAAAAGCAATATTTTATACCTCACGTGGAAAATAAAGTGCAAAAAGTTATCCAAAATTGTATAAAATGCATCCTTTTTAACAAGAAACAAGGCAAACTTGAAGGATTTTTGGAGTGCATCGATAAAGGTAATTTACCACTATATACGATTCATATTGATCATTTGGGGCCAATGGATGCTACGTGCAAGCAGTATGGCTTTACCCTACAAAAACCACTGGCGTATACGAAGTACTTAATAAAATGGAATCTTGGCGATTGATTTTTGGCAATCCACAGTGTATTATACGCGACAGAGGTTCAGCTTATACTTCTAAAGCATTTGAAGAATTTTGTAGTACAAATAGTATCGAACGTGTTCAAACAACTACTGGTGTACCGAGTGGAAACGGGCAAGTGGAACGTGTCAATAGAACAATATTAGCAATTATATCAAAACGTTCATCTGAAAACGCCGAACAGTGGTACAAACAGGTCGGCAACGTGCAAAAAGCTGTCAATAGTTGTGTTCATAGATCTACAAATCGCACACCGTTTGAAGTTTTATTTGGTGTAAAAATGAGATATGACGGCTCCAGCAACATTATTAATATTCTTCAAAAAGAATTGGTAACCGAATTTGATCAAGAACGAGAACAGCTCAGATACGAAAGTAAGCAACAAATTCAAAAAATTCAAACTGAATACAAACAAGTGAGAGTGTTAAATTCGGCTGTGCCGAATTTTTTGATACCCTCCACCTGAGTCTTAAACTGTATATTCACCCAATGTCGAGTACGGCTACAACTTTTAAACTTTTTCCGATACTGAAACATTAATTCCGAATACCAAAATTCAAATAATTCTTGGCTAAAAATTATTATTATTAAAAATAAGCTAATTTTAAAATATTTTTATCTGAATTATTTTTTATTTTTATCTGCACTACAAAAAAAAAAATACATAATAATACATGTAAGAAAGTAAATATAGAAATTTAAAGTTTTAATATTTAATTTTTAATTTTTAATTTTTAATTTTTAATTTTTAATTTTTAATTTTTAATTTTTAATTTTTAATTTTTAATTTTTAATTTTTAATTTTTAATTTTTAATTTTTAATTTTTAATTTTTAACTTTTAATTTTTAATTTTTAATTTTCATTTTTATTTTTAATTTTTAATTTTTAACTTTTAATTTTTAATTTTTAATTTTTAATTTTTAATTTTTAATTTTTAATTTTTAATTTTTAATTTTTAAATTTTAATTTGTAATTTTTAATTTTTAAGCTTTAATTATAAATTTTTAAATTTTCGCTATTCATTATTCATTTTTCATCTTTCATTACTCATTTTTCAATCTTAATTTTTCATGTTCCATTTTTCAATTTTTATTTTCCACTTTCCATATTAAATTTTTCATATTTCATTTTCCATTTCCCATTTTCAATATTTAATTTTTTAATTTTTCATCTTTCATTTTTTAATTTTCATTATTCATTTTCCACTTTCCATTTTTAATTTTTCAATTTTTATTTTCCATTTTGAGTTTTTCAATTTGTCATTTTTAATTTTTCAGTTTTCGTTTTCCATTTTTCATTTTCCGTTTTTCATTTTTCAATTTTCATTGTCAATTTTCCATTTTTCATTTTTCAATTTTCATTTTCCATTTTTCATTTTTCAATTTTCATTTTTCATTTTCCACTTTTCATTTTTCAATTTTCATTTTCCATTTGCCATTTTTAATTTTTCAATTTTCTTTTTCCATTTAACATATTTCATTTTTCATATTTCAATTTTCATTTTCAATTTTTCATTTTTCAATTTCCATTTTCCATTTTTCATTTTCCATTTTCCATTTTTAATTTTTCAATTTTCACTTTTCATTCTCCATTTTTCAATTTTCATTTTCCATTTTCCATTTTGCATTTTCCAATTTCCATTTTTCATTTTCCATTTTTCCATTTTTCATTTTTCAATTTTCATTTTCCATTTCCATTTTTCAATTTTCATTTTCCATTTTTCAATTTTCATTTTCCATTTTTAATTTTTCAGTTTTCATTTTCCATTTTTAATTTTTCAGTTTTCGTTTTTCATTTTTCATTTTCCGTTTTTCATTTTTCATTTTTCAATTTTCATTGTCCATTTTCCATTTTTCATTTTCCATTTTTAATTTTTCAATTTTCATTTTTCATTTTTCATTCTCCATTTTTCAAATTTCATTTTCCAATTTCTATTTTGCATTTTCCATTTTTCAATTTACATTTTGCATTTTCCATTTTTCCATTTTTCCATTTCCATTTTCCATTTTGCGTTTTCCATTTTCCATTTTTAATTTTTCATTTTTAATATTCATTTTTCAATTTTCATTTTCCATTTTTCATTTTCATTTTCCATTTTCCATTTTTCATTTTTCAATTTTCAATTTCCATTTTCCATTAACCATTTTTCATTCTTCAATTTTCATTTTTCATTTTTCAATTTTCAATTTTGAATTTTCATTTTTCATTTTCAATTTCCATTTTCCATTTTTCCATTTTTAATTTTTAATTTTTACTTTTTAATTTTTAATTTTTAATTTTTAATTTTTAATTTTTAATTTTTAATTTTTAATTTTTAATTTTTAATTTTTAATTTTTAATTTTTAATTTTTAATTTTTAATTTTTAATTTTTAATTTTTATTTTTAATTTTTAATTTTTAATTTTTATTTTTTAATTTTTAATTTTTAATTTTTATTTTTTAATTTTTTATTTTTAATTTTTAATTTTTAATTTTTAGTTTTTAATTTTTAATTTTTAATTTTTAATTTTTAGTTTTTAATTTTGAATTTTGAATTTTTAATTTTTAATTTTAAATTTTAAATTTTTAATTTTTAATTTTTTAATTTTTAATTTTTAAATTTTAATTTTTAATTTTTAATTTTTTATTTTTAAGCTTTAATTATTAATTTTTAATTTTTCGCTATTCATTATTCATTTTTCATCTTTCATTACTCATTTTTCAATCTTAATTTTTCATGTTCCATTTTTCAATTTTTATTTTCCACTTTCCATATTCCATTTTTCATATTTCATTTTCCATTTTCAATTTTTAATTTTTTAATTTTTCATCTTTTAATTTTCATTATTCATTTTCCACTTTCCATTTTTAATTTTTCAATTTTTATTTTCCATTTTGAATTATTCAATTTTCATTTGCCATTTTTCAATTTTCGTTTTCCATTTTTCATTTTTCAATTTTCATTTTCCATTTTTAGTTTTTCAGTTTTCGTTTTCCATATTTTTCATTTTCCGTTTTTCATTTTTCAATTTTCATTGTCAATTTTCCATTTTTCAATTTTCATTTTCCATTTTTCATTTTTCAATTTTCAATTTTCATTTTCCACTTTTCATTTTTCAATTTTCATTTGCCATTTTCCATTTTTCAATTTTCATTTTCCATTTTTAATTTTTCAGTTTTCGTTTTTCATTTTTCATTTTCCATTAACCTTTTTCATTCTTCAATTTTCATTTTCCATTTTTCAATTTTCATTTTTCATTTCCATTTTTCAATTTTCATTTTCCATTTTTCATTTTCCATTTTTCAATTTTCATTTTCCATTTTTAATTTTTCAGTTTTCGTTTTTCATTTTCCGTTTTTAATTTTTCAATTTTCATTGTCCATTTTCCATTTTCCATTTTAATTTTTCAATTTTCATTTTTCATTTTTCATTCTCCATTTTTCAATTTTCATTTTCAAATTTCCATTTTGCATTTTCCATTTTCCATTTTTCAATTTCCATTTTTCATTTTCTATTTTCCATTTTTCCATTTTCCATTTTGCGTTTTCCCTTTTCCATTTTTAATTATTCATTTTTTAATATTCATTTTTCAATTTTCATTTTCCATTTTTCATTTTCATTTTCCATTTTTCATTTTTCAATTTCCATTTTCCATTAACCATTTTTCATTCTTCAATTTTCATTTTCGATTTTGCATTTTCCATTTTTCAACTTCCATTTTTCATTTTCCATTTCCATTTTCCATTTTTCAATTTTCATTTTTCATTTTCCATTACCATTTTTCATAATTCAGTTTTCGTTTTCCACTTTCCATTTTTCATTTTTCAATTTTCATTTTCCATTTTTCAATTTTCATTTTCCATTTTTCATTTTCCATTTTTTAATTTCATTTTCCATTTTTCATTTTATATTTCCATTTTTCAATTTTCGTTTTTCATTTTCCATTTTTCATTTTCCATTCTCCATTTTTCATTCTCTATATCACATTTTTCATTTTCCATTTTCCGTTTTTCATTTTCCATTTTCCATTTTCCATTTTCCATTTTTCATTTTCCATTCTCCATTTTCTATTTTCCATTTTTAATTTTTCATTTTTCAATTTTCAATTTTCTTTTTTCATTTTCCATTTTTCATTTTCCATTTTCTATTCTCTATTTTTCATTTTCTATTCTACATTTTCTATTTTCCGTTTTTCATTTTCCATTTTTCATTTTTATTTTTCATTCTTCATTTTCCATTGGAAAATTTCCATTGTTCGTTTTAATTTTTTCTTTCATATTGGCGATTTTTTTTATTATAACGTGATAACGATAAAAAAAATATGTGGCAATACTACTAACATGAGCTATGTTATTGTGTTCTTGGTATTGTTAGTATATATGCATATAATTTTTGTGGCATTTTTTTATGTTGTTGTACAATTATTATGTTCAACCACTAAACTGTTACAACAAACACACTGGGTTTTATGTTTTTTTTTTAGAGATATCTACATATTTTTGCTCGTCTCTAATCACATTGATGCCCGATGTAGCCCATTTTCAATACCAACCTGCTGGGAATTATGCCAAATGATATTTTTGCAACCTTATCCAGTTAGATGTCTTTTTTTTTGTGAATGAGCGTGATTTGAACGGACAGACGGACATCGCTATATCGACTCGAGCTGTGATAAGGATCAAGAATATATATATATACTTTATGGAGTCGGAAATTAGTTTTTCGATGCGTTACAAACGGAATGACAAACCTATATATACCCTCCGCCACTGACGTGTGGAGGGTATAAAAAGCTTTGATCGTAAAAGAAACCACAACGGTCGTTATAAAGTCGGCGATATGGTGGCTATCAAAAGAACCCAATTTGTTTCTGGTAGGAAACTTGCTAATGAATATTTGGGTGCGTATGAAGTTACACAAGTAAAGAGGAATGGGCGTTCACAGGTACGAAAATCAGCATCTTTTGAAGGGCCGAATTTAACAAGCACCAGCAATGACAATATGAAGTTATGGCGTTATTCCCAAGTTGATGATGAATATTCCAGCTCATCCGAGGTGAATGACTAGTCGGATGGCCGAATGTGGGATAAGTTATCGATTTAAAGGACAGACATATTTTCGCATCACTGACGTATCAAATTACACAACACAGACGGACAATAATAAAGACACTTAAATTATGATTTTTTAAAAGAGCAGTTAGTTGTTTTCTAGTTGTTAAAACAAACACTTGTTAAGTTGAGAAAAAGTTGAACTCGAAGCTAATTTTGATAACTCGTTCACAAGTTGTAATCGCGTAAACTAATCGGACGGACATTTTATAATTTGTACTTAAATACACAAAAAACTATTGAATTCTAAAATTATTAATTCTTATATACAAAAAAGTGAATTCAATAAACATACAACCTACAATACTATATATAAAATCGATTGTGTTTTCATATATTTTTCCTATATTTGGGGGCTGACAAATTTAATTAAAAAACAAGTAAGAGTGTTAAATTCGGCTGTGCCGAATCTTTGATACCCTCCACCTCGGTTTGAGTATTGATAATGTAAACAAAATATTGGAAAAATAGGCATGCGTTTCCTATATGCATGCGTTTCCGGTTATATGACATAACTTCTCGTTTAATTTAGTTTTTGCTAATTAAATAGCTCGCCCTTACCTCCATTGCAAAGGTAGTGGTTGTGTAGCGTGGCTATATGCATTAAACCGTGCTAATTGGAGATGGCTGTATAGTTTCTTTTAACTAATATTTTTTCATTGCGGCCATGTAGGTCGGATGGAGCAACAAAATAACCAAAAAAAGCTCTCTCAACTTTTTTATTAAAATATTGCCATATTTCGAAAACATAGAGAATAAATTTATAATAATAAATAATCAAATTAGGGATGCCAAACGCAAAAAATCAAATGTCCCAAACATTTCAAATAAATTAATTTGTTATCTTTATTTTCTGAAAAACTTCAAATATTCATCCAAAAAAATTGTGAAAATTTATATATAAAAAATAACATTCTCATCAAATTGCGTTTATTTATGTAACAATTTTTATGTTCGCAATTCTTAAATATCATTTGAGGTTTTATAAAATTCATTGAATTTAAATTAATATTTTGTGTAGTCCGATTCTGTAAATTTCAACGATCCGACAATCGCAAAATATATCGACAGCTATTGTTGTTTGCACTAAGGATTAAGTGATTCACTAAGTACATACATCTTATCAACAGTCGACAAATCTAATTTTCTATTTATTTAAATTGTAAACGAGTGGCATCTCTGTCAAAATAAGCGAAAAACACAAAGAATAGAAAAAAACAAATTACTTCGTGTTTGACAGGATGATTTTATGTTTATGTTTAATATCTTTATTTTGTTTACTAATATTTCTGTTTATTTATTTGAAAATGAAATAATGAATTGAATATGCTATTTCATTTTTTTATTTATATAAAAAAGATTTTTTAATAAAAGCACAATATTTTCACTATTTTATGATTTTTATTTATGTATGACGACATTTCAACCTAAAAATTTAAGTTTTTATCGATTGTATAAACAACACAAAAATGGTTGTCGTTTAGATAACAACAACAGCTGACTTTAACAATAGCGAATATCGTTTAAAAATTTTTACTAATAATTTTGCTTTTCTTTTTTTTAACGATTCGACTATCGTTAAAAGAAGTTACTGAAAAGTTATTAATTTCTCCTGAATGCCAATATTTTTTTAATGTAAACATTTTTTAAATGTAAACATATTTGGTGTTTTTTTTTTGAAATTTGATACAATTGATGTCTTCTAAATTTAAAATTATTATTTCCGACGTTTTGATATGATTTTCTGAAATCCAATTAATATTTTATAATTTATAATTGGAAATTTTAATTCCAGTTTTTAGAATTGATATTTTCTAAAATTTGAATGGAAAATTTAAAAAGTGCATTGTATTTATGTGAATAATAATGCTTTAGTAATTATAAACAATTTTTAAAAATTAGATGTAATCGCAATCAGATATTGTATAGGTAAAGCAGAATAATAATTCTATATAACTATGTAGAACTGTTTTGAAAGCAAAAAACTCATTGATGAACTCGGTAACTCTATTTATACCCTATACCACTATGTGGTTTGGGTATAATGACTTTGTGCTGCTGTTTGTAACAACCAAAAATATTTGACCTAGACCCATCTTTAATTATACCGATCGAATCAGAATCACTTTCTGAGTTGATTTAACAATGTCCGTCCGTCCGTCCGTCTGTGTGTCCATGTAAAGTTTGTAATCAAACTGCAGGTCGCAAATATGAACATATTTTGATGAAATTTGGTATATAAGCTTCTATCGGCCATGGGATGAACGCTATTGAAATTGGTGAGAATCGGTCCATGTTCAGACCTAGCCCCCATACAAATTACCCATATGAAATCGACATAAATTGCCATAAGATCCAAATTGTCATATAGATCTTACTCAAATTGGGTTTGTATGCGTTCATTACATCCATTAATGAGTATTCTAAAAATGATCCCTTTGACCCCATATAGAGCTGCTTCCCGATCTTCACTTAAATCTATTAAAAAACAAAAATATTGCACTGATTCTTCTCAAATTTTGTTTGTATATATTTTTGTAAAATGCAAGAGACTTTATCAAACATGATCAGGATCGGTCCATTTGTGGACTTAGTCCCTATATAGATATAGCATCCGATATGAACTTTTTCATATCTGCAGCCAAAAAAATTAATAAAAATCCCACTCAAATTTGGTTTTTGCTTATTTTCTATGTCCAGTTAGTTGGGCCTAAGAGATAGGGTTTCTAAACGCATGGTATAGGGTATCGTATAGTCGGTCTAGACCGACTATAATTTTCTTACTTGTTTGTAGTTTAGTTTAGTTTATTTTTATTTGTTCTTCCCATACAACAAGATTTACATCTTTTATATTATAGCATGGGAATTTTTAAAGAAAAACAAGTTACGGTATACAAAAATATTTAAATAAATTGTATAATTATATAAAGTAAATAAAAGATAAATAAAATAAAGAACTAAATAAATGAATGAGTTTCACATAATTTAATATAAATGAATCAAATGGTAAAAATTTTGATTAAAACAAAAAAGAGAAAAATGGTTGAAATAACGTAGGTATATTAAAAACAATAAGTGACAAACAATTTAAATTTGCATTGAAAAACTAGCAGTTATTTTGTTTTTGAACTGTATTGCGTTGTTGATTTTCTGTGTTTAATTTGGTAGTAAGTTCCAGAGATAAACGGCATTAAAATAAAACTGCCATTCAGAAATTTTACTACGATATCTTATCGGTACAAGCTTTCTCCCTCTATTGGATCTTGCAAAGGTTAAGCGGTTGAAAAGGTATGATGGTTCCTTCTGATATATAATTTTGTGTAATAGGAGTAGCACCTTTAATTTTAAAATATTATCAAACGACATACCATATAGTCTTGTTGAAAACGAGAAAATACGATCAAGTCTGTTTAATCCATAAACATACCTTATAATACTATTGAAGGCCACATTTAGTTTTCTCTTACTAGTTGAGTCACATAAAGCAACAATTTCACACCCGTATAATAAAACCGGCATTAGGTAAGATTTTGCAAGTATTATTCTTATATTTAATGGAGTGCAAGATTGAGTCGCCCAAAGCGTCCGAAGCATACCATACGTTCTACCTACCACAACGTTTACATGATTGTTCCAACTAAGTGTGTCATTAAAAACAATACCCAGATTTTTTGATGAGGACACAATTTCAATTCTCTGATTGTTGAGAACAATATCAAAATCTAGATTATGACGTAGAGTTTTCTTGTGCATGATGAGACATTTGGACTTGAGGGGATTCAGACAAAGTCCATTAGCAGTTTCCCAGTTATAAATATTAATTAAATCATCATTAAGTTTTGCTACGTTTTCTCTGGAAGATATTAGTGGACTGCAAAGATATACTTGGACGTCATCGGCGTACATGTGTACTTTACAATACTTTACATGATCTGGCAAGTCATTGGCGTACATTGAAAATAAAAGAGGGCCTAGAATTGAGCCTTGCGGAACACCTTTAGGTACATGTAGTGGTCTCGAAAATTGGTTATTAAGGAAGACTGACTGAACACGGTTTGCCAGGTAGGATTCAATAAGTTTCTTAGAACCCTCGGAGAAATTAAAAAGCCGGCTAAGTTTTGTTGAAAGTATTGAGTGATCAACTATGTCGAAGGCTTTAGAGTGATCAAGAAGGACTAAAAAGCAAATATTTCCACCATCAATGGCATGACGAATATCATCTGCAACATCTATTAAAGTAGTTGTACAACTATGTTTTTGCCTAAAGCCTGATTGCTTTTGCGATAATAGCCCAAATCGTTTTAGGTATTCGTTTATCTGTTTATGCATTATCTTCTCAAGAGCCTTAGAAAAGAATGGTAGTATTGATATAGGCCTAAACTCAGAGTTTGTCTTAGGCACAGGAATAACCTTGTTTTCAGAAATAACCTCTACAAACAAATATTCGATTTCATCAATTACCTCACCTTCATTAGATCTGCATTTAAAATTACATTTAATACCTTCCCTAATATATATTGCAACACCACCAGCATGTGTTTTACGATCAGCTCTGAATACAACATAACCATTTAAATTACACAGACTGTCAGGCGTATCTTTTACGAACCAAGTCTCTGACACACAAATAACATCCACAGATGAGTTTTCAAATGTCAATCTGAATTCATCAATTTTGTTATTTAGGCTCTGAGCATTTATATGACACACATTAATACCTTTCCTCTGCTTAGCCAGTATCCGTACCATGTTTAAAGTGCTTTCACTGGAACTACCAGGAGATCTACGTAAATTGTTCATGTTGATAAAATATAAAGAAAATTCTAACAACGCAATGA
Organism: Cordilura impudica; assembly: GCA_963682025.1. Classification (NCBI taxonomy): domain Eukaryota; kingdom Metazoa; phylum Arthropoda; class Insecta; order Diptera; family Scathophagidae; genus Cordilura; species Cordilura impudica. Next base: position 211,327,068 of record OY821520.1, on the reverse strand, counting down.
CAGCTATAATTGAAAAAGTGTATAGAAAAATTTAAATAGGTAACAACAATAACGATAATTCGATAAGTAGTATTAATTATTATAAAAATTATAAGAAACATTTTTCTAAAGAGTATAGTAAAGTTTAAATTTAATTTAATTGCAAGAAACATTTTAAAGGGTTGTTCTTTATGTGAAAATTTATTACATCCGTGAATAATTATGAAAGGAGTGACCAGGAATGGAATTTGTAGAAGCTCCGCTATCTTGAAGTTCGGTCTCACAATGTGTAGGGAGAAAAAACTCATCTAATTGCTGCAAACTGTCTATTCGAATTGGCTTATCTGTGATTGATTGTTTAACATACACTATACCACGCATTGTAAAAACTGATTTTAAATGCCCATCTTTTCGTAGGTCGAGTGCATTTTGAAAAATTTTGTAGTTATGAGATGTTAGGTGTTCATTTATGAAAACACGGCTATTGGGTACCACCTTAGGATCATTAGAAGTAAACCCTATATTTTTCAACATAAGGTGTCTTTCTTTAGATTTTCTATAACCAGCAAGCGATTTTAACATAAAATTTTTATCATATGGTGACAGAAGTTTAACCATTATGACTGCATCTGGCGAGTTGTTTTTGTCTTTATTATTTTTATTTTGCAAGCGATAAATATTTTTCACTGAGGGTGTTGATATATTTAGTTTATTGCAAATACCATCAAAAATGTTCCATAAGTTTTCATTAGCTAAGCGAGGAATCCCATTAATACGAATATCACACGCGACTAACGAATTTTCTTGCCTTCGATTTTGCATTTTTAATTCATTCACTTCATTTTTGAGTGCTATTAAATCATCCGCCACTGTTTCGAGTTTAGACACTCTTTCTGTTACATCTATCATATCTTTTTTCATCTCACATATACTGCGTTCAAGATTATTAATTTTTTCAAGTACACGGCTCTCACTCTCACAAATTTGTAACTTAAGTTTCTCACTAAGTTTTTCTAAACGACTATCAAGTATTTGTACGAAATGCAGTGGCGAGCCATAATCAGATGGTCGTGGAGTTTTATTTGGGTTCTCTAGAAACGACTGCTGCAATAAAGCTCTTGTGCGTTTTGCCGACGGAGTTTCCATTATACTTTATTTAATGTTTATTTTATACTTTGTGTTAATAGAGTTTTTGTTTGTTTTTTAATTTTATTTATATTCTTGTTGTGTTATTATGTTTTACTCCCGTTGCTATGTATGTCTATATTATGGCACAATTTCTGTTGTTATTCTTATTTAGTGTTGATTTATTTTTGTGTTTATTTATTTTTATTTTTTTTTGTATTGTTTAAAAGAGATTTGGTGTCCTGTTTTGACTTTAATTCTGTGTATTTATTTGTTGATTTTTGTTGATGTTTATTAAATCTTTTATTATTGCGTTAAAAAACAAAACAGATGTACATATATTTAAATAGTTTTTAATTTTAATTATTTTTATTACAAAAAATATTTTTAAATGTAAATTTAATGAAGAAGAGGAGCTTTTTAAAAAACACAACCGACTCAAACGCTGTAAGAATCATTACGTTAAAGACAACAAAAAGTTAATATGCCAAACTTATGTTCATATTTGTAAAATAATTATGAAAAAACGTATGAAATAAAAGACCAGCCCGTGTATACTCTTAACATTGTTCTGTATGATATCTATTTGAAAATATTGACATTCATGTTAAAATAGAAATAACTATCGCAAAGCTAATTAGAACAAAAATTGTGGCGCCATCTACTGTGGCATAGTCACGCTGAGCAAAATGAAGTGACACTCTGTTAATGCAAAAACAAAATATTGCAAATTTTATGTAAATAAAATAATATACCGATTTATTTCTAACATGCAGTTATTATGGATATACATATATAGAATATATGTAAATTATTTGTGTTATTTAATATGTGTATGTGTGTATATGTAAATATTACACACAAAAAATACAACATCAAACGTTATTTTTGTGTTTTTCTCTTTAAATAAATTAATAATTAAAATTTTTTTTTGCTAAATTTACACTGTTTTTTTTTTTATTAACAGCTGGGTATTTTAGCATTATTTGCTTTAGATGCTGGTGAATTTTTACTCCCTTTATATTAACTCGTAGTGTCTGCTTGTCGCAAAAATATTGGATCGATTTTAACACCTCTTCCGTGACCCAATCGATCTGAAACTTTGCAGGCATGCTCGTGGCAATGACAGAAATTATCTAGTAAATTTTTTTAGTGATGCCAAAACAATGGAAACTTTTAAATTTTTCTACCAGAGTTGATAAAAAAAATGTACAAAGGGTTAGTTTTTATTATATTATTGCTACAACGACCACAAAAACAACAAGTCCAGCTATGACAACAATACAGCATTTAGAATAACAACAAGAACAATATAGAAACATTATGTTTTTCATTTTTTTTTTAATTTTTCAGAGATTTCCCTGGACCAACAAATGAATAGAAAGGACGATTTGGTACCCTCAATATCTAGATACGTGATGTATATGCAAGATTTTGTTTATAATTTAAAGCACCGAAAGAGAGAACGTATGAAGCATGTAGATGCGCTCAGTAGGCATGCAGTTAATATTATCAGCCATGAGTCCGAATTAAAATTTCGTTTAAAAAATGCACAGAGTACTGATGATAACCTTAAAGCGATTATAGAAATCTTACATACTCGCCCTTATGGAGACTACAAGCTGATTGGTGGTATTTTGTGTAAAGAAGTTGGTGGTAATGATGTTTTTGTAGATATGGAGAGGGAAATTATAATTAAATCACATGAGAACGGTCATTTTGGTATATTAAAAACAGTTCATCAGATAAAACAGCAATATTTTATACCTCACGTGGAAAATAAAGTGCAAAAAGTTATCCAAAATTGTATAAAATGCATCCTTTTTAACAAGAAACAAGACAAACTTGAAGGATTTTTGGAGTGCATCGATAAAGGTAATTTACCACTATATACGATTCATATTGATCATTTGGGGCCAATGGATGCTACGTGCAAGCAGTATGGCTTTACCCTACAAAAACCACTGGCGTATACGAAGTACTTAATAAAATGGAATCTTGGCGATTGATTTTTGGCAATCCACAGTGTATTATACGCGACAGAGGTTCAGCTTATACTTCTAAAGCATTTGAAGAATTTTGTAGTACAAATAGTATCGAACGTGTTCAAACAACTACTGGTGTACCGAGTGGAAACGGGCAAGTGGAACGTGTCAATAGAACAATGTTAGCAATTATATCAAAACGTTCATCTGAAAACGCCGAACAGTGGTACAAACAGGTCGGCAACGTGCAAAAGCTGTCAATAGTTGTGTTCATAGATCTACAAATCGCACACCGTTTGAAGTTTTATTTGGTGTAAAAATGAGATATGACGGCTCCAGCAACATTATTAATATTCTTCAAAAAGAATTGGTAACCGAATTTGATCAAGAACGAGAACAGCTCAGATACGAAAGTAAGCAACAAATTCAAAAAATTCAAACTGAATACAAACAAGTGAGAGTGTTAAATTCGGCTGTGCCGAATTTTTTGATACCCTCCACCTGAGTCTTAAACTGTATATTCACCCAATGTCGAGTACGGCTACAACTTTTAAACTTTTTCCGATACTGAAACATTAATTCCGAATACCAAAATTCAAATGATTCTTGGCTAAAAAATATTATTATTAAAAATAAGCTAATTTTAAAATATTTTTATCTGAATTATTTTTTATTTTTATCTGCACTACAAAAAAAAAAATACATAATAATACATGTAAGAAAGTAAATATAGAAATTTAAAGTTTTAATATTTAATTTTTAATTTTTAATTTTTAATTTTTAATTTTTAACTTTTAATTTTTAATTTTTAATTATTAATTTTTAATTTTCATTTTTATTTTTAATTTTCAATTTTTAATTTTTAACTTTTAATTTTTAATTTTTAATTTTTAATTTTTAATTTTTAATTTTTAATTTTTAAATTTTAATTTGTAATTTTTAATTTTTAAGCTTTAATTATAAATTTTTAAATTTTCGCTATTCATTATTCATTTTTCATCTTTCATTACTCATTTTTCAATCTTAATTTTTCATGTTCCATTTTTCAATTTTTATTTTCCACTTTCCATATTAAATTTTTCATATTTCATTTTCCATTTCCCATTTTCAATATTTAATTTTTTAATTTTTCATCTTTCATTTTTTAATTTTCATTATTCATTTTCCACTTTCCATTTTTAATTTTTAAATTTTTATTTTCCATTTTGAGTTTTTCAATTTGCCATTTTTAATTTTTCAGTTTTCGTTTTCCATTTTTCATTTTCCGTTTTTCATTTTTCATTTTTCAATTTTCATTGTCAATTTTCCATTTTTCATTATTCAATTTTCATTTTCCATTTTTCATTTTTCAATTTTCATTTTTCATTTTCCACTTTTCATTTTTCAATTTTCATTTTCCATTTGCCATTTTTAATTCTTCAATTTTCATTTTCCATTTTTCAATTTTCTTTTTCCATTTAACATATTTCATTTTTCATATTTCAATTTTCATTTTCAATTTTTCATTTTTCAATTTCCATTTTTCATTTTCCATTTTCCATTTTCCATTTTTAATTTTTCAATTTTCACTTTTCATTCTCCATTTTTCAATTTTCATTTTCCATTTTCCATTTTGCATTTTCCAATTTCCATTTTTCATTTTCCATTTTCCATTTTTCCATTTTTCATTTTTCAATTTTCATTTTCCATTTTCCATTTCCATTTTTCAATTTTCATTTTCCATTTTTCAATTTTCATTTTCCATTTTTAATTTTTCAGTTTTCATTTTCCATTTTTAATTTTTCAGTTTTCGTTTTTCATTTTTCATTTTCCGTTTTTCATTTTTCATTTTTCAATTTTTATTGTCCATTTTTCATTTTTGATTTTCCATTTTTAATTTTTCAATTTTCATTTTTCATTTTTCATTCTCCATTTTTCAAATTTCATTTTCCAATTTCTATTTTGCATTTTCCATTTTTCAATTTACATTTTGCATTTTCCATTTTTACATTTCCATTTTCCATTTTGCGTTTTCCATTTTCCATTTTTAATTTTTCATTTTTAATATTCATTTTTCAATTTTCATTTTCCATTTTTCATTTTCATTTTCATTTTCCATTTTCCATTTTTAATTTTTCAATTTTCAATTTCCATTTTCCATTAACCATTTTTCATTCTTCAATTTTCATTTTCCATTTTTCATTTTTCAATTTTCAATTTTCATTTTTCATTTTCCATTTCCATTTTCCATTTTTAATTTTTAATTTTTAATTTTTAATTTTTAATTTTTAATTTTTAATTTTTAATTTTTAATTTTTAATTTTTAATTTTTAATTTTTAATTTTTAATTTTTAATTTTTAATTTTTAATTTTTAATTTTTAATTTTTAATTTTTAATTTTTAATTTTTAATTTTTAATTTTTAATTTTTAATTTTTAATTTTTAATTTTTAATTTTTAATTTTTAATTTTTAATTTTTAATTTTTATTTTTTAATTTTTAATTTTTAATTTTTTATTTTTAATTTTTATTTTTAATTTTTAGTTTTTAATTTTTAATTTTTAATTTTTAATTTTTAATTTTTAATTTTTAATTTTTAGTTTTTAATTTTTAATTTTTAATTTTTAATTTTTAATTTTTAATTTTTAATTTTTGAATTTTTAATTTTTAAATTTTAATTTTTAATTTTTAATTTTTTATTTTTAAGCTTTAATTATTAATTTTTAATTTTTCGCTATTCATTATTCATTTTTCATCTTTCATTACTCATTTTTCAATCTTAATTTTTCATGTTCCATTTTTCAATTTTTATTTTCCACTTTCCATATTCCATTTTTCATATTTCATTTTCCATTTTCAATTTTTAATTTTTTAATTTTTCATCTCTTAATTTTCATTATTCATTTTCCACTTTCCATTTTTAATTTTTCAATTTTTATTTTCCATTTTGAATTTTTCAATTTCCATTTGCCATTTTTCAATTTTCGTTTTCCATTTTTCATTTTTCAATTTTCATTTTCCATTTTTAGTTTTTCAGTTTTCGTTTTCCATTTTTTTCATTTTCCGTTTTTCATTTTTCAATTTTCATTGTCATTTTTCAATTTTCATTTTCCATTTTTCAATTTTCATTTTCCACTTTTCATTTTTCAATTTTCATTTGCCATTTTCCATTTTTCAATTTTCATTTTCCATTTTTCAATTTTCATTTTCCATTTTTAATTTTTCAGTTTTCGTTTTTCATTTTTCATTTTCCATTAACCTTTTTCATTCTTCAATTTTCATTTTCCATTTTTCAATTTTCATTTTTCATTTCCATTTTTCATTTTCCATTTTTCATTTTCCATTTTTCAATTTTCATTTTCCATTTTTAATTTTTCAGTTTTCGTTTTTCATTTTCCGTTTTTAATTTTTCAATTTTCATTGTCCATTTTCCATTTTTCATTTTCCATTTTAATTTTTCAATTTTCATTTTTCATTCTCCATTTTTCAATTTTCATTTTCAAATTTCCATTTTGCATTTTCCATTTTTCAATTTCCATTTTTCATTTTCTATTTTCCATTTTTTCATTTTCCATTTTGCGTTTTCCCTTTTCCATTTTTAATTTTTCATTTTTTAATATTCATTTTTCAATTTTCATTTTCCATTTTTCATTTTCATTTTCCATTTTTCATTTTTCAATTTCCATTTTCCATTAACCATTTTTCATTCTCCAATTTTCATTTTCGATTTTGCATTTTCCATTTTTCAACTTCCATTTTTCATTTTCCATTTCCATTTTCCATTTTTCAATTTTCATTTTTCATTTTCCATTACCATTTTTCATAATTCAGTTTTCGTTTTCCACTTTCCATTTTTCATTTTTCAATTTTCATTTTCCATTTTTCAATTTTCATTTTCCAGTTTTCATTTTCCATTTTTTAATTTCATTTTCCATTTTTCATTTTATATTTCCATTTTTCAATTTTCGTTTTTCATTTTCCATTTTTCATTTTCCATTCTCCATTTTTCATTTTCTATATCACATTTTTCATTTTCCATTTTCCGTTTTTCATTTTCTATTTTCCATTTTTCATTTTCCATTTTCCATTTTCTATTTTCCATTTTTAATTTTTCATTTTTCAATTTTCTTTTTTCATTTTCCATTTTCTATTCTCTATTTTTCATTTTCTATTCTACATTTTCTATTTTCCGTTTTTCATTTTCCATTTTTCATTTTTATTTTTCATTCTTCATTTTCCATTGGAAAATTTCCATTGTTCGTTTTAATTTTTTCTTTCATATTGGCGATTTTTTTTATTATAACGTGATAACGATAAAAAAAAATATGTGGCAATACTACTAACATGAGCTATGTTATTGTGTTCTTGGTATTGTTAGTATATATGCATATTATTTTTGTGGCATTTTTTTATGTTGTTGTACAATTATTATGTTCAACCACTAAACTGTTACAACAAACACACTGGGTTTTATGTTTTTTTTTTAGAGATATCTACATATTTTTGCTCGTCTCTAATCACATTGATGCCCGATGTAGCCCATTTTCAATACCAACCTGCTGGGAATTATGCCAAATGATATTTTTGCAACCTTATCCAGTTAGATGTCTTTTTTTTTGTGAATGAGCGTGATTTGAACGGACAGACGGACAGACGGACATCGCTATATCGACTCGAGCTGTGATAAGGATCAAGAATATATATATATACTTTATGGAGTCGGAAATTAGTTTTTCGATGCGTTACAAACGGAATGACAAACCTATATATACCCTCCGCCACTGACGTGTGGAGGGTATAAAAAGCTTTGATCGTAAAAGAAACCACAACGGTCGTTATAAAGTCGGCGATATGGTGGCTATCAAAAGAACCCAATTTGTTTCTGGTAGGAAACTTGCTAATGAATATTTGGGTGCGTATGAAGTTACACAAGTAAAGAGGAATGGGCGTTAACAGGTACGAAAATCAGCATCTTTTGAAGGGCCGAATTTAACAAGCACCAGCAATGACAATATGAAGTTATGGCGTTATTCCCAAGTTGATGATGAATATTCCAGCTCATCCGAGGCGAATGATTAGTCGGATGGCCGAATGTGGGATAAGTTATCGATTTAAAGGACAGACATATTTTCGCATCACTGACGTATCAAATTACACAACACAGACGGACAATAATAAAGACACTTAAATTATGATTTTTTAAAGAGCAGTTAGTTGTTTTCTAGTTGTTAAAACAAACACAAGTTGTTAAGTTGAGAAAAAGTTGAACTCGAAGCTAATTTTGATAACTCGTCACAAGTTGTAATCGCGTAAACTAATCGGACGGACATTTTATAATTTGTACTTAAATACACAAAAAACTATTGAATTTTAAAATTATTAATTCTTATATACAAAAAAGTGAATTCAATAAACATACAACTTACAATATTAAATATAAAATCGATTGTGTTTTCATATATTTTTCCTACATGAATGCGAAATTTTCAGAAATTACATGTAAGATGGAAATTGACTACAAAAATATCACGTTTTTCATATATATAAACATTTATATTTCAAGGCGAAATTAAGGAGCTCAAAAAGACAAATCAAACTCAAAATGAAACGATAATGGCAGCATTGTCTACCCAAAAAGTAGTGACCGGAAAGCCTTGTTCGCCAGAAAAACACAATGTGGCAATTAAGAATGTTTTTCCAATAAACACCTTCGATGAGTTGAAAGCGCTCGATGACGTCATAACTGAAGAAAATCGGCAAATTTATGTGAGTTCTTATTTTTCTCTACCTTTATAATTTTTTTTCAAAATTTTCTTGCCTTTTTTACAGACCAGTGCCATGAAATTGCCAAAAGCGTTAACGACAGTTCCATCTGTGCAATTGATTATCGCAATAAATATTGATGGCACTCATGGCAAAAAGCGTTTGAAGGATTATGAAAAAGTTTTTGATGCATTGATGGATGCGGTTTGGCCTCTCTGTGATGACTCACATAAAGAATTACGCAACGCCTTAGCTGTTATTAAAAAACGTCATTTTCATAACGTTTGTGTTGATAAAAAAAATAAATAATTTCAATAATTAATACAATATTTTCTATGAGCAGTGCAAACTTTTGTATGTATATATTTTCATTTTACTTGTTTCCATAACAAATTTTATTTTAATTCATGATATGTACTTGAATCCTCATTTAATGTCAGCAACCACGTTGCAAAAATATGCCTTCTTTTTATATATTTTGTATATTATAATAATTATTTCTATATTTAAATATATATGTATATATATATATATATATATGTATATATATTTTGACAAACATGAAATAAAACTAAACTGTTTAAAAATGAATTTAAAACGTGTTTTTTAAATAATTTAGTATAAACTGATCACTAATAACCAATTTTTCAATTAACTACAAATTGGTTGAAAAATAAGTAATTAGTAGTCCATTAAAAACTCATGCAGAGGTGACCAATTGACTACCGCCTATGACATGCCCATGTTAAAATAATGCGTCGGCGACAAGGAAAAATCAACTAGATGTGCTTATTAAAAAACCAGTTTGAAGTTACTTAAAAATGTGTTTGACTTCCTTCAGGGTCTTTTATACTATAAGTTCCATACACACAGACACACACTGTGTAAAACAGCTTTTTTCATTTACTACCCTGCCGGCAACTCAACTAACTTTTAATTCACTTATATCTAATTATTACGCAACTAGTGGTGATTGATCCTTGGATTACTTTCAATGAAGCAAACTGACTATTTTAACATTGCGATGTCCTAGGCGGTAGTCAATTGTCCGACTCTGCATGACTTTTCTACTAACTTAAAGTTACCTAATTTATTGTTAGCTACAAACTAATTATATTTTATACATATATTATAGTTGGCTATAAGTTGACTTAAAATCAAATAGTAGTTAGCTTATAATAGTCTTTACTTTAGTCAAAAGTAGAATCTCCAAAAGAAATTTAAATGTAAAATAACAAAAAATTTAGTATTAAATTGATAAAAACGTTGGTTCATTTGTTTGTAAAGAATGATCTCAGAAACCACAATAGCTGTCGAGCTAATATTTTCACCATAGGTTCGGTTCGAGCTCTTCTGTGTTTGTTTTTGTTTTAACCCTCTACCTGGCGTTGGGTTCAACTTATAAAAAAATTATTATTTTCAGTGCGATTTGACTGCAATTCAGAATGTGTGTATGTTTCGTCATAAGAAATTTTTGTGTGTATAAATGGACCCGACAGGTGGCGCTGGGATAAAGTTATTTCGAATATTCTTATTTACGATGCGAATTTACTGAAACTAGGTATGTACATATATGTATGTTAGATGATGCCAAAATTTTTTTTGCTGGACCCGGTAGATGGCGCTGGCATTCGAAAAATAATGAGTTGTGAAAATTATTTAAATTTTATAAGTTACAAAATTCACAAATGCTTTTATATATAAATATTTTAACCGAAAAGGAAGGAAAAATTGCATTGGCTATTGCTTCGTCCGGAATAGCCGCAACATTATTGCATGGTGGTCGTACAGCTCATTCAGCACTCAAATCACCGTTAAACGTACAAACAAATGAGAATGCTATGTAATATCAAAAAACATTTTGGTATGGCAAAAGTTCTGCAAAAATGCAGTATTATTATTTGGGATGAATGTACCATGTCTCGCAAACATTACTAAGAAGAATTACATAGAACTTTAAAAGATTTGAAAGGAAATGAAAGACTTTTTGGTCGAGCTCTCATTTTATTATATGGATATTTTCGTCAAACATTGCCAGTCAAACCAAAATCAACCTATACTGACGAAATAAATGCCTGCTGAAATTCATCAACATTATGGAGTAGCGTTCAAACTATAAAATTAACAACAAACAAGCGAGTACGAATAGAAAATGATCCAACGGCTGACCAATTTTCAAAACTACTTGATCTTGGTAATGGTAAAATCAATATTAACCCAACCAATCAAATAATTAAAATATCCTTAAGATTTTTGTCAATTTATGTCGTCACGCGATGAGTTAATTGAAAATGTATTCCACGACATTCAAAATCAATATCATAACTATGATTGGTTAAGTGAAAGAGCTATTTTAGCCGCAAAATGTCGATGTCGATAATATTAATGTTGTTACGCAGGACATGATTGATTTCGAAACGGTTTCTTTCAAATCTATGGATAGTGTTGTTGAAGAAAATAAAGCAGTCAATTATCCAACAGAATTTTTAAATTCACTTGATGTAGCCGATCTACCGCCACATTTATTAAAATAAAAAGTCGGTTCTCCAATAATTTTGCTACGTAACCTCAACGCTCCGAGACTATGTAATGCACCCAAGTTAATTGTCGAGAGAATAATGCCCAATGTTATTGAGGCCACAATTCTTAAAGGAAACTTTAAAGGAGAACATGTTTTGCTGTCAGGAATTCCTATGATTCCTACCGACACACCGATAACATTCAAAACATTGCATATGTGGCATGTTCCCGTGTCGGAAAGCCAGAAAATTTATTCATTTATTGCGAGAATAATTAAATTAAAAATATTGTTCACTCATTAGCATTACTATAAAAGAAATATATTGGTCATTCTTATATGTTACAATAAATATTTATTTTCATTTTCATAAATAAAACATGGTTTGTCGTTAACAGTTTTAACAAATGCACAAGCGTTTTTTTTTTTTTGTATTGGTATATACAGATTCTAACTAAAATAAACAATTCATGGAGGGCAAAACAACGTTTGCCGGGTCCAGCTAGTTTGTTATAAATAATTAGTGAAATATGTAGAAACGTAAAAGTAAAACTAAGGTAGAGGGTATCAGAGGTTCGGCATAGCCGAATTTAACAATTATTTTTTTTTATTTTTAACGCATTCAGCATAGATATGCTGTTTTTTAAAGACTCTTAGAGCATCTCTGATGTCGTTTTCCACCTCATTAGAGCCAAGCGATCGACAGGCATCTGTTTAAAATATAAATGTCCTATATTATGTGAAATCAATATGTTTTTAATGTATAGGTTACCCGTTAAAGCTTGGAGGGAAACTTTGAAGTCCCTTAGTCTCTTCTTGCCATGGATTCCATCCATCTTAATTTCTAGACAGATATTCATAGAAATTACCTCTGTTAAAGTTTATGCAGGCGTCCTTTTAACAATGACTTCATCATATTAATCTGTACAAAGCATTAAATTGTGGAGTTATTTGAAATATATATTAATATCTATTAGTATATTAGTGTTGCTTTTGCAACATGAAAATAAAAGACTTTTTAAGAGCACTCGATTTAAATTCAATTGTTTAATTTTATTCAATTTAATATTTTCAAGAGCTTTAAAATTTAATGTCTTTTTATCGCGATGTCTGCCGTAAGCCAAAAATTGAACTCACTCCTCCTTGTGATTTGTCAACAATATATATATGGACGCAAAATTATAAGTTCATATGTATGGACATATGTACGTATTTAAAATAGAAAATATTAACATCTTTGGCCTACGTGACAAATCAACGTTAGTCGAGATAAATGTGAAGACAAAGTAAAATAAAAAACAGTACACTTTAAAATAATTTACATTTAAAAGAGAGTATAAGGTGGACAAAATATACAAGGTATGACATCAAATGTTGACTTGTTTAACCCTTTGTTAACGGCAGTAACATTCCTCCGCCCGTAAGCGAGTCCGGGATACAAGCTTGCTCATGATCATCACCGACGTTCAAAACAGCTATCTTCGTCACCGGCCTCTTTAATACGCCAAACTGTGTCTTTACCGTCACCTTCCGTACTTGCCCATCTGCAGCTACCACTGTGTCTATAATTTTGCCTTTAGGCCAACATCTTCTTGGAAGATTTTCATCAACGATGATGGCGATTGCCCCGATTTTTACAGGAGGTACTTTAGCAAACCATTTTCTTCTACGGGATATTATTGGTATGTATTCCTTTACCCAGCGGCGCCAGAAATGGTCGGCAAATGCTTGCGTTTGTTGCCATCGTTGGCGTAAATTTCCGCTATCGTCGAGGAATGGTTTGTAGCCATCGCAAGAGCCAATCAGTAGATGGTTTGGAGTAATTGCGTCATCATCTTCATGTTCAACTGAAACAAAGGTCAGCGGTCGAGAATTAATAATCGATTCAATTTCGCAAAAGCACTTTTTAAGTTTTCTTCGTTGAAATTTAGTGCGGGATAAATGCTGTATAGTATATTTTATACGGATCTTCTTAGTCGCTCCCATACACCACCCATGTGAGGCGCGCCTGGTGGGTTGAAGTACCATCTTGTTTTGTCGAATTTTATTTGTATATTTCAAAAATTTATTTGATTGATTTCATCTTTAAGGATATTTTCAACTGCTTTAAAGTTGGTACCGTTGTCTGTATAAATCTCCCTAGGCGTGCCGCGCCTGGCGATTAAGTTTCTAATACATAAAATACAGGAACTGGTATCCAAATTATGAGCGACTTCTAAATAAATTGCGCGTACAGTTAGGCAGGTGAAAACTACTCCCCATCGTTTTTCTCTTCTTCTTCCAACGGTTACTAATAATGGGCCAAAAAAGTCTATACCGACAAATGTGAAAGGGCGTTGGAAGGCGCCTAGACGGGCAGCTGGTAGCTGAGCCATTTGAGGGGCCTGAGGGGTGTAGCAGAATAATTTTTACATATTTGGCAAGAATTACGTACCTTTTTATACATGACCCGCAGACGGGGTATATAAAATAGACTTTTTATTTTGATCACTGCTTCATGGAAGTGGTGGTGAAAATCTTCATGGAATGAACGTACAATAAGAAACGTAATATGATGCTTTGCTGGCAGCACAATTTCATCCTCATGATTATTAAGGCGGTTTACACGGCTGTGGCATCTTACAACTTCGTTGTCATCTAAGTAGGGGTTGAGACGGTATAGCTTGCTTGATTTTTCTACATTTTCTCCATGTTTTAGCTCGGAAATTTCCTGATGAAATTCGTTGCGCTGTGCGTATTTTATAATAAATAGTTTTGCTTGATGAGTCATTTCATATGTGACTGTAGAATGGTATTCTTGTTGTTTAATTGCGGCTTTTAGTTTTGCGATGTATAACAAGAATGTTGCTATTGCTCGGTAGAGTCTTTTCCAATTTGAAAAATACTCGAAATTAATAAAGTTTAAATTTTTTGGTTTTCGGTCAATTAGTAATACATGACGTCTATGCTCAGAAGAGTTTCTTGACCCCAAGTCTTCACATTTAGGCCATTGGCTAGAGTCGTTGTGCAGAAAATCAGGTCCGTTAAACCATATGTTCATATTTTTTCGTGTTGTTATTTTTGTTGCAAAATCGGCTGGGTTCATTTTTGTTGATACCCATTTCCATTGGCTGACGTGTGAATATTCTAAAATTTCTCCCACTCTTTGCATAACAAACTGTTGGAAGTTTCTTGGGTCCACCCGTAATCATTGTAGCACAGTTTTAGAGTCCGACCACCAGTATCTTGAGGATATATGCAAACGTTGAATTTTTTGCACTGTGTTTGCTAGTCTTACTCCGATAAGAGCGGCTTGCAGTTCCATTCGGGGAATCGAAAGAGGCTTAAGAGGTGCTACTTTGCACTTGGCAGCTACGAGATAGCTGACAGCGGAATAAGCATATTCGCTTGCATCGACGAAAGTGTGTAGTTGAACGTCGTCGGCCCCGCATAGCATCTGAGAATAGCATCGTGTAATTTCGAAATCAGAAAAGAGTGTAATTGACGATTTCCATTGAGACCATTTTACGTTTAAGCGTTCGTTTAATGGATCATCCCACCCAATGCAGGCACGCTAGAGGTCTTGCAGCAAAATTTTTAGACCTATGGTATGGCACGATAGGAACCCTAGTGGATCGAATATTGACATGAGAACTTGGAGGCACTCTCTTTTAGTTGGCCCAAGATCTTCATCGATAATGTTGCGTCGCAGACGCGCAAATATGCAATTATATTTGAAAACGTCAGCAACTGGATCCCAACACATGCCTAAAACTCTTTCGGTGGCGCCCCATTGTTTCACATCTTGAGACGTCTTGGAAACATCAGACAATTGACATAAAACTGCGGAAGAGTTTGAAGCCCAGTTTCTTATATAAAAGCCTGCGGCAGCGTGATTTTGTGCCACTTGCTTTGCTAGCATAACAGCGTTTTCTTCAGTGTCTTCGCTATCGATAAGGTCATCGACGTAGTGATAGTTCTGGATAGAGTCCACAGCACGTGGAAATTGTGATTTAAATTCTTCAGCATTAGTGTCGCGCACATAGTGGGCTATGCATGGGGCACAGCTTACACCAAAGGTTAAGGCTCGCATTACGTATATGCTTGGCTGATGTAAATTATCATTTTTGTCCCACCATAAGAACCGCTGAGCTTGCCTATCGCTTTCTCGTACGTTGATTCTGTGGAACATTTCTGCAATATCGCCGAAAATGGCGAATTTGCCTATCCGAAAAGCTAAGAGGATGTCAACCAGAGGTTTTAACAAGTCTGGGCCACTAGTCATAAAATCGTTTAGTGATGCTCCATTTGACTTAGCTGCGGTATCCCACACTAACCGGACTTTGTTGGGTTTATTGGGATTTAACGCTATGAAAATTGGTAGATACCAAACTTTCTCATTAGGAATCGCCAATTCTGATGAACTTAACTTCTTGGCGTATCCTTTTCGATCAGATTATCGATTTGAGCTTGCATGCTCTGTCGTAACGGTTCGTCTTTAACGATTTTTTTAAGCCGTCGATAGGCATTAGTATAACTCTCAGGCAATTGTAAGTCACTATTTCTCCACAATAAGCCGACCTCATAGCGTCCGTCAACTTTTTTTCATGTTGCGTTTAGCGTTTTCATCGCATTGCTGTCTGTTGCCGAAGGTAAGGCGGATAAATTTGGTGATTCAATGTTGAAATGATTTTTTACAAGCTCGTGAAGATCATCGTAATTTTTTTGGCAAACACACGTGTGAATGTTGAGTCTGTGCTCGGCTGAGCAATTAGCGTTGCCACCTTGTAGGGTCCATCCAAGCCGGGTTTTTGTTGCTATAGGCTGTCGCCAATTTCCTTCACGAATTTTTGCAGGAACAGCTAATTTCCAATTATTTGCACCAATTAATATCATAGGTTTTGCGTCATGGTAAGATTGTATAGGTAAGTTGTTCAAATACGGATATTTTTTAACGATTTTCGCCATATTCAAAGTTTGCATCGGTAAGTCCAAATGTTCGACGGTATGCACGTCCGAGAGTACGAACTTTGTGTCGTTGTGGGCACCGGATACTTTCAATGATGTTCTGAGGGATTCACTTTCTTCACGGGTTGTCCCGCCTGTCCATTTCAGGCATAAGGGATCAGATACGCCGTTCAAATTCAAACTGTCAAAAATGCTACGCTCTACTAGGGTGACAGATGACCCTTCGTCTAGAAAAGCAAAGGTATTAATAATACTGTTTTTTGAATGCAAGCGGATTGGCAAAATGCGAAAGAATGGCTTTTCTTCGTCAATGTTATTGTGTGCATTAATTTGTGCACTCCGCTGCGTATTTTCTATTTCATTTCTACTTACAGTTTGTGTTGTTGATTGACCGGCAGCACTGACGGCCCTGTGAAGCAGGGGGTGGTGCTTGTACTCACAACCAGATATTCCGCATTCCTTGTCTAGATGACATTTTCTGTTATGATGATTGAGGCACTGGCGGCACAAACTGTTGGTTTTCGCAATGTCCCATTTTTCGTTCAAACGTAGATTTTTGAATTTATTACACTGATGTACTTTGTGTGACTCCACCTTACATACAACGCACATCTTACCAACATTGTTGTTAGCTTGTGTATGGGTGTTCACTGAGGCACCTTTGCCAAAGGTAGGTGTTACTACTGTACTAGCTGCTTCTGCCAAATTATATAACCACAAACTAAAAGCTTTCAATATTGGAACGCTTCCATCACGCGGCTGCATCGCCCAATATAGCTTGTGTTGATTTGGCAATTTATCTAAAAGCTCCTTCACCAACATGGGGTTGTTTAGATGTGACTCCAGATCGCACGATTCCATAGTCGCACAAATATTTTGTACGTTGAGCGCGAATTCGATGAGTGCTTCGAGCTTATCGCGAGGGGATGGCATATTTTTCGCTTTATTTATAACGCGTTCTAAAATATGCTCTGGTCGGCCGAAACACAAACGAAGAGTTTTAATAATGTCCGCTACAAGCGCAGGCAGAAGTAATTTACTTTTTACTAGCTCCCTAGCTTTCCCTTTAAGGCAGCTTTGCAGACGCATCAGATTTTCTGCGTCTGAGTATCCGGCAAGTGCTGTGCTATTATTAAAGCTATTGATAAAAATTGGCCAGTCGTCAGGATCTCCGTTAAATGGCGGTAGCTCCCTTGGTATGGAACGCCTGGCGGCTAATTGTAAAGCTGTAGGCTCAAGCTGATGTCTGTTAAATCTGGACTCAACGTTTATCATACTGCTCTGGTGGGCATTTGTGCATTATTTACCAGAATATTATTATTAAAATTGGCGGATCTGGTTTGTTCTGTGGTCGGTTGGTAGTCCTTTTGTGCCAAAATTTTATATTTGCGTTCCAAAAATTCTTGTTGAATTTTTCTTTCCTCCTCTAACCGCTCCAACTGTAACATTTTTTGCCTTTCTAAACAATCAAAATAATTTTTAACAGCAGTTGTAGAATTTTGATTGTAAAATTGTGTGTTTGTTGATGGATGAAACATTGGCATTCCCGTTGTAGCAGTTACCATATATTGGTGTGGCACTGTACATACCTGTGGATGCGTTACCATAGATGCCGAAACACCTACAGCGGATGCGATTACAGGCACAGTATTTGCTGACGCAATTACCACTTGTAATGTCAAGCTTTTAAGTTTCGTACCTAGGGCAGTAACTACGACTGGTGGTGCAGTTGTTGGTATTGGCACCAATGGTGACGATGATGAACTCGGTTGAGCCACAAAACCATTTCTTTGGTCTGGGTTAGCAGCGGCTGATGACCTGTTGTCGCATAATTCGCAGTTCCAGCTATAATCTGCTACATTGCTGTATACGCCCACGCAACCATAGTGAAACCATTTATCACATTTGTCGCACATTACCATTTGTTCGTCGTCCATCTCGTTGCATTTTATGCAGTTATGCTGTGTTGCATTATAGACCGACATTACGGCAATTTTCACAAAACCTTTTTATTTTTGTTTTTCAAAATAATTTTATTAATTAAATTTTAAAGAATTGTTGCTTTTGCAACATGAAAATAAAAGACTTTTTAAGAGCACTCGATTTAAATTCAATTGTTTAATTTTATTCAATTTAATATTTTCAAGAGCTTTAAAATTTAATTTCTTTTTATCGCGATGTCTGCCGTAAGCCAAAAATTGAACTCACTCCTCCTTGTGATTTGTCAACAATATATATATGTACGCAAAATTATAAGTTCATATGTATATACATATGTACGTATTTAAAATAGAAAATATTAACATCTTTGGCCTACGTGACAAATCAACGTTAGTCGAGTTAAATATGAAGACAAAGTAAAATAAAAAACAGTATACTTTAAAATAATTTACATTTAAAAGGGAGTATACGGTGGACAAAATATACAAGGTATGACATCAAATGTTGACTTGTTTAACCCTTTGTTAACGGCGGTAACAATTAGGGAGGCATAAAATTTGTGAAATAAAATTTTAGGGAGGTATTAAATTTGTGAAATAAAATTTTGAAAACCTACATAAAGTTCATGATTGTCCTCACTAATTGTGTTGTTTAGCTCAGTCAAATCACCTATACTTTTTAGAGGGAAAACTGTGCGCACATTATTGTTTGTTACTTCTTGGTGAAGAATCCTTTCAGTCAAAACTTTCTGCTCAGCCAGCGACTTCATTATAACATCATTTTGCTTGACTATAATTTCTGTAATTAAATATGTTAAGGAATAAGCAAGGCGAAATTAGTAGGTAAAACTAGGAAAATGTGTTGCAAAAACTAAGTTACCTTGAAGTTTTTGTATAGTATCTGAAAATTATATAAATATTAATTAATTTAAGCTTTGTGCATATTTTACTTTTGGAATATCTTACCGTTTACTTCCTTAAATCTCTCTTCAAACAGTTGTTTGACGTTTTCTTCAACTAAAATATTTAACAACTCTTCGAAATACTTGCGAGATGGCCTTTTTTTATAGTACCAATCACCGATTTTTTCTTTTAATGTTTTTTTTATTACTGTTCTCCTTCTAAAATATTGCTAATACTAATATTTTCAGTACGACTTTCACTTTAACACTGCAAATCGGCAAAGGAGCAGGTGGCTTCAACTAGAATGTAGTTATTTGAAATTAGTTTATTTGAATAAATTTCTTTTTCTTTTTTAAATAGCCTTCTTAAATTTCTGTTAGTTTTAACAATTAAAATTTAAATTTCATTTTAGTTTTAATAATTAAAATTTAAAAAATTTAAAAAATGTTTTACTTTCACCTTTCTAACTGCACGCACGAACACTGATTTTTATAATGAAAATGCCAAAAACAAATGAAAAAGTCACTAAACAAATGTCAACAAATATGCAAGCTTCTATTTAGGGAAAGCACACAATGTGCATGTTTCTATTTTTGGGGAAGTTCTGCATTACATTGTAGTTAGCTTATAGTTAGTTCATAAAAGTTAACTAGAAGTGTGTTTTTCTTTGGTAGTCGACTACCGATTTGCTTATAGGGTATATACTACATTATCACAATAATAATCTAAACTATATATAGATGTATGACTCATTTCCGCAGTAGTTATATACTTATCAAATCTATATTTAGTTACATGACTCATTGTGCACATGTTTAAACATGTTCATTCTTATCAGTTATGTACTTCTTATCAAATCTATATTTAGTAATTAACCCATAATCGCAGAAGTCATGTACTTTTTATCAGTTATGTGCTTCTTATCAAATCTATATTTAGTTAATTAACCCATAACCCCAGAAGTCATATTCTTATATAATCTGTATTTAGATGTATGACTCATTGTAAACATATAAATATAAGGTACAGTATAATAAACCTATTTATATTGATAATTTATATAATTTATGGACTTATGTTGTGCCTCTGAAATGTTGAAAATGATAAAATTAAATTTAATGTTGATTAAATAAAAACTATAAATGAAGGAAAAATGGACTAACACCCACACATTTATTAAACACAACAAGAAGCATTAGGAAATTATTTATTACGACGAAAGCAACACAGGAGTTAAGTAAAGTTGTACAAAAAATGCACGTAAAAATACTAAATTTGGAGATTAAAGAAACAAACTGTATCCTAGGAATTATACGGAAGGAAATTACCGACATTCATCCCACTCTTTCTGAATCATTGAATAAACTTGATTATCAGAATTTTATGAAAAGACAAACAACTAGATATATGAGCATTATATCATCAGACAAAAAAAGACATTTGTCTAAACTACAAAATTTGAAAAGAAAACAATTAGAACACTATAATCTACAATATAACCCTTCATGGTTGGTGAACAAAACAAATATTGAATTTACTGAAGAAAGCAAGTGGCTTCTCTCTCTTGGGTCTAAATTTGCAATACCAGTGAACAGTGGGTCCAAAGCCTGACAGATGACAGAGAAAAAGAAATAGCAAGATAAAAACTAACAAACAGAATACTCACATTCAAGAGGACTTCGAAGAACAACCAAAAAGAGAAATTATACTTAACATATTCGAATATACAATGCAATTTTTAAAGAAATATAGAGAAGAAATAGTTATCACTAAGTCAGACAAAGGTAACAAAACTGTAATTATGTATAAAACGGATTACAACAAAGCAATGGAGAAATTATTAGAAGATAAAATTACTTACAAAACAATTAGATCGGACCCCACGCAGAAATTACAGAGGAAAAATAAAACTAACATCAAATGCAGCCACAGCCCCAAGACTATATGGAGTTCCGAAAATTCATAAACCGGATATGCCGCTACGACCAATTTCTTCTTCTGTAGGTGTTCCATGTTACAATCTTTCAAAGCATATTGGAGGAATTTTGAAGAGCATTATATTAGATAAATATAACATTAAAAATTCAATGCAACTCAAAAACAAACTGAACGAGATAGAATTGGACGAAGACGAGATTTTAGTATCGTTTGACGTGGTATCGCTTTTTACCAATATACCTATACATCTTGCAATAAACAATATAATGACGCAGTGGAACACCATAAAAAATAACACAAAAATTCCCAAGACACAATTTTTGAAAATTTTACAATTCTGCCGAAATGATAATAATTACTTCATCTACGGTGGCACACTAAACAACCAGACATACGGCATGCCAATGGGCAATCCACTATCTCCAACCATCGCAGACATTGTCTTGGACACAATGTTAGAACAAACAACTCAGGCTTTATGTAAAGAAAACATACATATAAAACTTATCACAAAATACGTAGACGATTTATTTGCCATAATCAAAAGGCAAGATGAGGACAAAATTTTAAAAACATTCAACAATTATCACAAAAAACTAAAATTTACAATTGAAAAAGAAAACAGTTACTCTATTCCGTATCTTGATATGAAAATATCAAGGGAAAATGGCAAAATAATAACCGATTGGTATAGTAAAAATATAGCCTCTGGTCGATTAATTAATTACCATTCCACACAACCACTAAAACAGAAAATTAACACAGCAACAAACCTAATCACAACAGCTCTAAAACTTAGCGGTGAAAGATTTATTTCGAAAAATATAATTAAAATAAAAGACATATTAATAAAAAACAGCTATCCTACAACTATAATAAATAATCTAATACATAAAATAAAAAATAAGAAATCAAGGGAAAATAAAGATAAAAATACATCTGGTAACACTAAATTCTTTAGTGTATCATATATACCAAAACTTACAGAGAACCACCAACTAAAAAACTTAATAGAAGATGAACAAATAATATTAGCACATAAACCCAACAAAACAATTACTTCACTTTTCACACAAACAAAAACCAAAATACCAAAACAAGAACAAAGCAACGTAGTGTATGAAATCAAATGTGAGGGAAAAGCAGATGAAACGTGTGGTAGAATTTATGTAGGGACAACAAAACGAAGCTTAAATACGAGAATAGCAGAACATCAAGCAGATATAAAAAAGGCTAAACTCACTACAGCATTATCACAACATTGCATTGAGAGTGGACAATATGCTGATCTAGATGGAGTCAAAATATTAAACAAAGAGAGAAAAGAAAACAAACGATACAACATAAATATTGTGTTGATGTTACTTAATGTTGTCGTTCTATTCATTTGTTTCTGTCGTTGTCAGATTTAATAAAAATATCCCTGAAGAAGTTGGAAAATCCCAACGAAACGTAGGAGAAAAAAATTAAATAATCTTTTATTTAAATCTTGAAATGACCTTGGAAGCCCGTCAGAAATATAGGTTCTGAATATTTATTATATAAATGAAGAGTTTTTATATATTTCTTCAGATGCATTAAGATAATGACTCAAGACAATTCTACAGTTATATCTGGTAACGATCAGCTTTATATCTGATAACGATAGGCTTCGTATCTGCTAACGATCGACTTTATATCTGATAATGATCACTTTTATATCTGGTAACGATCAGCTTTATATCTGATAACGATCAGCTTTATATCTGATAACGATCAGCTTTATAGCTGATAACGGTCAGCTTTGTATCTGACAACGATCAGTTTTACCTCTGGTAACGATCAGCTTTGCATCTGATAACGATCAGTTTTATATCTGGTAACGATCTCATTGGGTAGCCTACTATAAAAATCATAGTTATAAAGAATATTTTGACAGTTTTGGAAACTTGCAACCTCCGCTTGAAATAGTTACTTATTTAAAAACACTATTTATTGTTAGTATTTACTGCGGTTAACCCCTTATTGCATTGCATTACTTTTTTAAATCCCTTACCTATAAAAAAGAGCATAAAGTCCCACATGATTACATATGATTATTAAAGGGGTTAATATTGTCATCAAATTGCGATTAACGTAAATTAATTCCTTAGTGTATATCGATTATTTAAACCCCCTCTCCAACTTACCTATAAACAATTTTTTTTTCATTTATTATATTTAACTCTAAATATAAACTATTGAACGTTAGTACTATAATGTATAAAAATTGTATTAGGGATGCATCTGTTGTTTGTTACCAGCAAAATTTTTTAATTGAATTAGTTATCCGCTTAATAAAATCACAAAATATTACAAAAACGTCGCTAATTATTACAACTATTTTTGTATTGAATTGAATACATTTCTGTTATCAGCAAAAATTTATGTTGTACGTTTAAATAAATCACACCAGTAATTCTTATCACTATTTCTTATCGCTAATTCTTTATTGTTAATATTTATTGCGGTTAACCCTTAGTGTACATTACATATGTTCTGACTAAATAAATTTCTAAAGAGAAAAATAAACTCCAAAAAGAAAAAAACATACCCATTTCGCTGATTTTTCATGTAAAGTGCCAAAAATTGTGATTTTTTGAAATGCTTGTATGGGGAACCCCCAGGGGTTCCAGTGGGTGTGCCACTGGTATGGATGGGTTGGCCCTCCAAAGTTAGTGGGGGTCGATCATACATTTGGACTCGATTGGGGCACTCTAAATGGGTCAAAGTGAGACAGACAGACAGACAGGTTAAAAGTCGGGACATCAGAATTCGTTTTAGAGGTATTGTTCCTCGGTCAAAGTTTCTTATTTTGATCCGTAGAATACGATTTTCCTCGTCACTTGATCGATTTTGAAATCGACCCGCCCTACTGTATATACTTATATATATTAATACATATATTTTTTTCTTTATTTGCAATATATACAAAAATTATTGTTGAACTCGTTTGAGAAGAACAATATTAAAATAAGACAAAGGAAATTATAAGTTTAAAACTAAATTTACGGTACAAAAATTAGAACAAAATATTTAGTATAAAATATTTATAATAAAGGGTCCGCCAAATAACTTTTTTTTTTGAAAATGCTATAAAAAGAACTACTGCATATTATCTCAAATTTCTTTTTTTATTTGAAAGTACAATCCTTCCGGTTAATAATGGAAAATAATTTCATTCATATGGCTGCCTCGGCTGGCCATGCAGTAGCCTACACGATCGGTCAAATTTTTAAGCACATTATCGATTGTGTGCAGCTGTATTTCATCAATGGCTTCACGAATATTGTCCTTTAAAGCGTCATTTGTCTCTGGCTTGTTGGCGTAACACTTATCTTTGAGGGCACCCCACAAATAATAGTGCAACGGTGTCAAATCGCAGCTCCGAGGTGGCCAAACGACATCAGCTCTGCGGCTGATAATGCGATCTTCAAAAACAGGGCGCAAAACATCGAGTGTAGCTTCGGCTGTGTGGCACGTAGCGCCGTCCTGTTGAAACCAAATGTTGCCAATATCCTCCTCTTCAATTTTTGTGAACAAAAATTCGTTCAACATGGCCCGATAACGATCGCTATTGACTGTAACGGCTACTCCTATCTCATTTTCGAAGAAAAATGGACCAATTATGCCCCTGGACCAAAATCCGCACCAAACAGTGACTCGTTTTGGGTGTATCGGATTTCAATGTATGCGTGCGGGTTTTCTGTGCCCCAAATGCGACAATTTTGCTTGTTTACATACCCACCAAGATCAAAATGAGCTTCATCAGAAAATATGATTTTTTTTTTGGCAAAATCGGCATCTTCTGTAAGTCGATCGCAGGTCCACTTAGCGAAGCGAAAACGCATTGGATGGTCAGTTGGCTTCAACTCCTGAACCAATTGGACTTTGTATGGCGTCATACCAAGGTCTTTATGCAAAATTCGTCTCAATGATGCCTCCGAAATGTTCAATTCTTGAGAACAACGGTGAATTGATGTTGATGGCGCTTCACGCACACTTTCTGCCACAGCAGCAATATTCTCGGGTGTACGCACTGTTTTTGGCTTTTCACGCTTTGGTTTATCGATGAGGATACCAGTTTCTTTCACTTTTTTCACAAGATAACGAACATACGGAGCTGACGGTGGTTCTCTTCTTCCAAAATCCGTACGCAATTTTCGCACACATTCTGCAACATTAACATGATTTTCAAAGTAATGTCGCAATATTTCCCAGCGTTGTTCAAGCGTATACACAACCATATTCGTTCAGCGGAAGGATAAAACTAATTATCTGTCAAAGCAGACATGAGTTAAGTGTTACCATTCACGAAATAAGCACTAGTTGAAAAAAAAAAACGTTAGATAGCGGACCCTTTACAATATTTACATATTTTAACATAAGTGCATGAGAATTAGCTCCGATATATTAAATCTAGTATATGGAACCTTTTGAGCTTTCTTACTTCTTCTGTGTCCTTAAGTATGGTTACTTACCTCTCTAAATAATTTTCATTAATCCTTCTGATTTATTACATAATCTTTGGAATAAAAAGAGCTTCACGCATGATTTATTTGATACAAACTATGGACTGTTTTTCAATTTATCTAAGAGTGTTTTTTTTAGCTGTTGTGTTGAACCCAGTAGCCAGCAGAGTAGTTTTGTTTTAATATTTAATTGCTGTTTTTTTTTTTTTTTGTATTTATATGCCATTTTCACGTTTAACTTCTATCGATGTGCATTTCTAGATATTTAAAACAGCCATTTTGAGGAATTTGTATATTATTCATATATATACTGCTGCAATTGCCATGTCGTAACGAGAAAGTGATACGTGAAGATTTTGCTGTATTGACTTTAATATTCCATTTGTTTAACCAGGCTTCAATAGCATTGAGTTCCCTTTGTTCTAAATTTTATACATTGAAAGTACATAAATATGTATATCAGAAGCTAGTTTCGTTTTCCGATATTGCCATATCTGATATATGTAAGTAGTAGGGGTATAAGGAGACGAGACCAGTTTTTCAGTACAAGTCTGGTGCCATGTACACCCTCACCTACAAAAAAATTTATCGTACACTTACAGTAAGTACGATGTCATGTACACCCTCACCTAAAAGTATTCGTACACTTACAATTTGTACGATGTCATACACAGTGCATATCAAAAGTATTCTCACACTTGCAATTAGGGAAATCTTTGGACGATGTCATGCATAGGCGCTCAATCTGTGGTGCAGCCTTGTGGAAAGTGTAAACTTGTATTAACAAACGGTGACTATGTAAATAAATAAAAAGATTGTTTTTTGTTTTACATTAATCGTAAATTATAACCCTTTAATAATCATGTGTAAATGTGTGGGTATTTTTTAATCTTTTTTGATGACAAGGGAGGCAGAGGGGGTATAAATAATCGACACTAATGGATTAATTTATGTTAATCGCAAATTATAACCTTGGTTGATAACACTATTAACCCCTTTAATAATCATGTGTAATCATGTGGAACTTTTAATATCGTCGCCACAACAGCCTCTACATTTTCCGGTACAACTCGTATGGAAACGCTAGCTAGCAATTGAACATGTCGTTCCTTTCCTTGTATGAGTGCTGGAATTTTTGAATCATTAAACGGTGGATCATCTTGATTTAAATATTCTTTCAATGTATCGTACGGAATGCTTCGCTTGAATGGTGGTTCAAATACGTTATTTATATCATTCAAATTGATCATTTCCATGTAACTTGTGCAATTAAAGTTTATATCTGGTTTTTTACAAACTCTAAGTTCCGTTGGGTCATCAACATCGGTTCGATAGCGTAGAATTTTCTTTATAGCACAGTCTCGCTTTTATTTGCTATCATCAAACAACATTGATAACAAGATATTTGCCGAATGCGGATAATATGAATTATCTGTAATTACTTGATTGACAATTCTGCGTAAACGAGGTTCTAGAAATTGTGACCAACTAATGAACTTGAAAATTAATGCACTACCGTACACGACAGAGCTGTAATACTTGATAATGAAGTACATTGGCACACAAAATTTAATTATAGATTCAACCAGAATTCTTCTAGATTTTCCGTTGTCACATATAATCGTAATAAGCTAGCGGCCTTGGTGAGCCACAGAGAATGTACAATTTTCCCTGGTTTGATGTTAGCCAGATCCACCGAAATCACGCCGCTAGAAATTGCAATTTTTTCTGGAGCAGGGGGCATATTTTTCAACTCAATTTCCTGAAAGCCGTCCACCACCTGAAAATATAAGTTAAAAAGCGATTTAGTGGGTACTAAGTATCCGTGTTTAAAAAAAAAACACGTCTAACTTTTGTTACGATTCAGTTAAGAATGTTTTTATTTTCTTTTCAACTTTTTAAATACTTAAAATAAATTCACGTATAAAAAGTGCTGACTTAATGTCCATGCTTGTTAATAAAAATAAAAATGGAAATATGCTGACCGAATGTCTGCACCTTTTTACAAAATATTCGTGGTATTGACCAATAGAAATTAAAATTAAGCAACCCGATACCTACACAGTAAACTAATTGTTAATAGGGGTATTCGATATTCTTAGTTAATTATTATGGGCATTACCATATTATCCCTGACATTGCAATGGCCAATGAAATTATAACGGCCTTATGAGCCACCAAATGTTCCCGCATACCGGATACCAATTCGTAAGTTTCAAGATTTATTTTGTGTAAATACGGTAGTGTGCTTTACTTTATGGTTAGTTTTTATAACATTTAGCCTTTTTGGTGGGTGCGGCTCTACAGTTCTCCATTGTCCGTTATGGTTATTATTATAAACGGTTCCATTGACTGTTATATTGCCGGTATATATAATTAGCAGTGTGCCATTTAATTTAATGGGTTCTCCCACAGCTACGTCAGTATTGTGGACGTTGTTCAGGAGTAACGATCCCTCGGATACCCATTATACTGGTGGAATATGTTCTGCTGACTGTGTTTGACAAGAAGCTGTGTTGTTGTTCAATAGCTGTGAAAGGCATGGTTGCTCGGCTTCAAGGCAAATTTTTGATGATCCGACGATTGCGCAATCAGTTATGGGGTAGGTATGATCGCGTCATTTCGAGGCCTGATCTAATTCTAATTTTATTACTGAATTGTTATGGATGACGGGATATACTTTTAAAAATTTACAAAAAGTGGTCAATACCGGAAATTTAGCAATATAATAAATGAAATTTTCACTAACATTACTAGCTCTTAGGATATTACTTATACTAATGGGTACTCTTCTTGATTCGAGCGTGTGTCCTATGTCAATGCTGTCACAAATTACTGGGTTTGCAATATTTTCCTTTGCCAAAATTATCAACAGGGCGAGACCATTAAGAAATGAAATAACTTCCCCGTTTCTTGAAGCTATAAGTTCGAAAAGGATTAATTCATCCTCTCCAATGGCGGTAATCGATTTACGATCCTGCTTTAAATTTATCCTGTCCGTCAATGGCCGTCTGCTTACCATGTCACTACGGTGTAGCCGCAACGAATTTTAGAGCGGATCCCAGGAAATCAAGTGATATAGCATGTCGTTTGTTAATACGTAAGGTTCCTAATAATCGGTTAATTTCCCTCATCTGTTCTCGTATCATACTGGTCTCTCTAGCGTCCGATAAGTTATTGAGAAGTTCCTCATTCTCATAATCGTAATCCGCGTAAGTTGCAACGTCGCCGTCTGTTATTGTAATAAAGTGTGCGCCTGAATAGTCTATAATCCTTGCCGAGACCCATGGTAAGTAAACAAAAAAATATTCTAAAAAAAATTTAAGAAAAGAAAGAGAAAAAAAATAATATGAAGAGTAGAGAAAAAAATTAAGAGGACAATAAGTCACCTAAGGTTGTTTTTATGGACCTTTTTCCCATCAATCATGACGGTTGTACCAAGATCCCTCTCGATTATTCCATGTGTTAAACTTTGTCAAATTCATTTCCCAACCTTTTATTCCTCCTAACAAAGACGATTTCCCCAGGGTGGTATACCTTATTAGACGTATCCTTGTTATACCCAACTATGGTTCTGTGTTGTGCGATACATAAGCGTTCCTCAACCTTGGCCAATGAGTTACTGTCAAACTCGTTCATCATATTAAGTGGCTTTTCCCCGTGACCGAATGAATCATATCATTGTACTGTATTGTCGAAAGGAGTATTAGCTCAGTAGTGTCAGCTATACTCTGTTGAGCTTTAATGCATCTCGCAATTTCCAAAAGAGTGGAGTGGAATCTCTCTACTTGGCCGTTGCTCTTACTATGCATTGGTGGGACGAAAAATTGTTCTGTATTAAAGTGGTCCCTAAGGAAGGTACCGATTGTCTGAGACAATCAGCTTTACCTTTCCGAACATATTCATAATCTGGAATAGGGCTGACTTGATATCGACGGTAGATCTAGAATTTATAGGTATCACGATTGCGAATTTAGAAAATTTGTCTAAACAAGTTAGAAAATGCTGTTTGTTCGTGATCAAAATATCCATGTGGAGTATTTCCCCGGGATAAGTGGGAATAGGTGTCTCAGCAATTCCAACATTTTGTGGTTTTCTCTGATAATTATTTTCCTTGCATATCCTACAATTTGCGATAACATACTTTAGTCTCCTCTTTAATCCCTGAAAATAGTATTCCCCTATTATCTGTTCGAAGTTTTCCTGCATTGACCTGTGAGCCCGATTGTGCTCATTATCATTATCTCGGATGACGTCCATCACTACTTTTTCGGTGTGCATAAACTTGGTGGATGGAAATTCTGTAATAAGGCGATCCTGAAACTCCGCTAGTGTTAGGAGATGGCATGAAATGGCATTTGTACCTGTCTCATATACAGTGTCTCTCAAATAGCCCAAGAGGCTATCAGTGGTGTCATAGACAATTATATGTCTTAAAAATCGTTGGAAGATTATCTTTCTGACCTTGGAGCAATGGTTACCCTTTGATATCAAAAATTGATTTTTAAACTGATTAATTGGAAATTTTATAGATCTAACAACGTTGGTTGATGATATTTCACTGATCGTCGTCAACCGACATTTGATTAATATACTGTCGCGAAAGAGCATCCGCCACCACTTTTTCCCTTGCGGGTTTGTAAAAAAATTTTGGCGAAAATCCTCTATAAACGCTCTCCATCTCTTCATCTTCGAGTTCGGGTTCCTGTCTGATATAGTGGTTGGTGGTCGGTATAAATATGGATGCCAGAGATACCATATAGAAAGTGTCTAAGGTTCTTCAGGGCCCAGACTATCGCAAGTAATTCCCTTTCGTTCGTAGCATAGTTTGCCTCTGTTTGTAAATTCCAAAAGAATTTATGCACTACTCAAAAAAAATAGGTTTTATGTATTATTCATATGTTTATTTAATTTACCGCAATTGATGTTGATCGTTAAGTTGCTTAACAAGAAAAGGAAAGAATTTTGCTTCAAATAATGCATATATATATACTTTGATTATTAATAATTACACCGCTACTCTCGTTGTTACTATTGGTATGTACAAATGTATAGTTTTATAGGTAGCGAGTGTTTACAATATGTATATACGATATAAGATATAAGAGAATTTAATGTATTTATAATAGCAGAGCATTGATCATTAATTCAAGAGATATGATATACAATAGTAAGGGTTAGTTGCTCAATGTTTGGTTAGCATTAAACTTTGAGTTAAAAAATTTTAATTTTAAGTTAAATCTAAGCAGATCATACAGAAATCATACCTTATGATAAGAATATTAAATGTTAAGTTAATACATTTTAAGTAACTTGTACTATATAATACGTTATATTTTAAGGAAAATAAGCAATAGTTCATAAGATGATTAATTCATAGAGATGGTTAATACTAATTTGTTGTAAACGGTTATTGTTGGCAATGTTGTCTACTTTATCCAACATACTCCCCTCTGAAGAACAACCGTTCTTAAGTAGTGTGGAAAACAGCAGGAAAGACGGCCTAAAGCTGGGAGTATTTTTGTTTTAGTCTTAAGACTCCGCTGGCACCATCTTTTCATTGGTATGTGGGGAGTTATCACAAACAAATTTTAGAAATAGGTCTTTTAATTATTTTTTGTTTTGTAAATATTGATACAACTCGCACCCGACCATCAGGGCCTGGGTGTATTTCATGGATAAGTCCTAAATGCCACTGTCCGGGTCCACATCTTTCATCGACAATAAGAACCAAAGCTCCGACTTAAACATCAGGTTGGGGATTAATCCATTTTGGACGTGCTTGTAATCTGTTAAGAAACTCTGCATACCATCGTTTCCAAAAGTGTAGTTTTAGTTTTTCAACAGCTTTCCAGTGGGTAAGAATATTGATATTAACATCAAGTAATGTCTCCTCTTAAATACAGTTTGTCGGTTCACCTATAAGGAAATGGCCCGGAGTAAGAGCGTCAAGGGCACTTGGGTCAGACGATAAAGGACAAAGCGGACGCGAATTTAGACAGCTCTCGATGTGACACAGTAATGTCGAAAGATCTTCAAAACTGAGAATTCTGTCGTTCATTATTCGTTTCAAATGAAATTTTACAGATTTTACCCCTGCCTCCCATAGACCACCAAAATTAGGGGAGGCGGGGAAATAAAATGCCAATCTGTCCCATTGGACAGAAGACTGTGACGTATTTCTTTTGGTAAGGATTTTTTGTTCCTATGAAAAAGAACTTGTAGTTCTTTGGAAGCACCAACAAAATTTGTGCCACAATCTGAGTAGATATCAGTACACGAACCCCTACGTGAAACAAAACGTCGAAAGGCAGCTAAAAAGGCATTAGTAGTTAGGTCAGAAACTGCCTTAAAATGGATGGCTTTTGTTACCATACATATAAATAAACAAATGTATCCTTTGGAGATGCTAGCCGATCTAAGAGTAGAGTTCTTTAAGAGAATAGGACCTGCATAATCTACGCCGCTATGTTTGAAAGGTCTAGTAACGTTGAGACGCACAGATGGCAAATTTCCCATGATTTGAGTGGCAGCTTTAGCATAATACTTAAAACAACGCATGCAATTATGAATTATTGTTTTAGCCAATTGATTTCCTGAGATTATCCAATACTTTCGGTTAACATAAGACATAGTTAATGTAAGACCCCCGTGTAAGGTTCTTTCATGCGAATCTATAATAATAAGTTTCGAAAGTGGATTAGTTTTAGCCAAGAGAATAGGATGTTTGACGTTATATGGAAGATCAGAATTTTGTAAACGACCACCCACACGTAAAATTCCATCATTATCAATAAAAGGCATTAACTTAAGTAAGCATTTATGTTGAACTTTACCCTTTGCGATAAGCATTTTAATGTCCTCCGTAAAATCAATGCCCTGCGTAATCTGAATCAAAGTAGTCAGTGTTTTATTCAAGGTTTTTATTCCAATGGGACCAGTTTCCTTAAGCTCTTTGTCCCTACTGTGATATTTTATGTTATGCTGATAGCGAAAGCAAAGTGATATTACTTTTAAAAGTGTATATAAATTTGCAAATTTATAAAAGAAATATGGGTATGGAGAGACATATTTCACATTATCCTCACTAGTGTCAGTATCGGATTTTTTAGATAAATTATTGGACGAAATTGAAATTTCCGATTCCGAAGCCTTTAATACAGCATTATTACATGAGGTGTCATTTTTTCTTTTCTCTTCCGAAGTTTCAAAATTGGAAAGAGGTTTAGGCCATGAAGATAAATCTTCATAAAGAAAAGGGGGACCATACCACCACATTTTAAAGTCGACTAGTTCATGGGGAGAAATACCCCTTGAAGCGCAATCTGCTGGATTTAAAGCCGAAGGAACATATTTCCATTGTAAGTGGTTACTTAGCCGTTGAATTTCAGCAACTCTGTTAGCAACATAAACTGTCCACTGTGAAGACGGTTTTCGTATCCAACTTAAGAGTGTAGAACTATCGCTCCAGAAATAAATGGTTTCAACATATCTATCAGAAAATGAATTCTTCACCTTTTCAGCCAGTTTAACCAAGAGTGCTGCAGTACAAAGCTCAAGTCGAGATATACATACAGTTTTGATCGGAGAAATTTTCGATTTGGCTTGTAATAGGTTTACAAAAATGCCATGCGGAGTAACCACCCTTACATAAACTGTTGCGGCATATGCTATGGTTGAGGAATCACAAAAGCAATGAAGCTCAAATTTAATGTCACTGGAAAAGTTTAGCCATCTTGGAATTTTTAGTTTCGAAAATATTGGTAATGATGCTCTATAATTGAGCCACTTTTTACGAATTTCATCTGGGATTTCACTATCCCAATCTGATCCATTTCCCATAATTGCTTGAATATGGATTTCGCAATAACGGTGCTAGGTGTTAGCCAACCCAAAGGGTCATACAAACGTGCAGTTTCCGATAAAATCGTTCGTTTTGAAACGGTACGAGTTTCGTCAATATTGACTTTAAATGAAAAGGAGTCACTAGATATATTCCATTGAATACCTAGAGTTTTTACCACATTGTCGTGATCAAAATTCAGTGTGAGAGACTTCTCCCTATATTCCTGTGGAATTTCCCTAAGTAATTCAGGTGAAATGGTAATCCACTTTCGAAGATTACAAGAACCTTTGTTCAGCAGAGAGCATAAGTTTTTCTGTATTTTGATGGCACTTTCTACCGTATCTGTTCCAGAAATAATATCGTCGACATAAGAGTTTTGATCAAAATTTTCGATTCATTAGGAAACTCTAATTTATAATCATCCGAAATCTGTTGCAGGACGCGAATAGAGAGATACGGTGCAGATGTAGTCCCATACGTCACCGTATTTAATTTATAAATAGAAAGTTTATCAGATGGATTAAGACGCCATAAAACTTGTTGAAATTGACGATGTTCTGGACAGACTTCAATTTGTCTGAACATTTTCTCAATGTCCGCGCTAAATGCAATTTTATGTCTTCTCCAGTTAGTTAAAATCTGAGGCAGATCATTCTGCAAAGCAGGACCTGGAGAAAGTTCTTCATTGAGAGACCTTTTCCCGTCTTGATGACAGCTACCGTCGAAAACTACCCTTAATTTTGTAGTCGTGCTGTCCTCTTTGAAGACACCGTGGTGTGGTAAAAAATATGAATATTCGCTTACATCCATTGGAAATGTACCAGTTTTGGTCATATGACCAAGAGTTTCATATTCAAGCATGAATGATTTATATTTCTCAGAAAACATTTGGCGTTTCGAAAATGAAATTTCCAACTACTTAAATCGTTTCAAAGCATTGTTTATATTATTGTGAAGGTGAGGAAGCGAACCGTCTTTAAGAATCGATTTGAATGGTCAATTTACCATATAGCGACCAGAAGGAGTACGTTCCGTAGTGTCTTTAAAATATTTTTCGCAAGCCAGCTCTTCGTCCGTTAAATCCCTTGTACTCACAACTTCTTCCTGCTCCCAAAAAGATCTTATTATATGTTCTAAATTAATATTATGAAAATGAATTATATTGGCATTGATAGTTTTCGATGAACCAGAAAATACCCAGCCGAAGACGGTATTTTGGAAGAAAAGGTCATTGTGAGTAAATGATTCCGTGGGTATTTTAATTTTGGAGCAAATGTCCGAACCAAGAATCAGGTCGATTGAATCCGGTTTATAGTAAAACGGATCAGCCAAGCTATCATCTACAATAATAGGCAATGATATATTTCTTGATGAAGGGTTAGGAGTATATGACGAAATACTCGATAAAACCAAAGCAGGGCATGACAAAATTGGCCGACGTTTTCGTGACCATAAATCGAGCTGAATTGTGTATTTCGACACATTCTCATTGCCAGTTCCAATGCCTACAATTTTGCAGTGTGATCTTTGCTTACACAGGCCCAAAAACTGTACAGAAGACTCTGAAATAAGAGTACCCTGAGAACCAGGGTCCACGAGAGCCCGTAATGGAAATATATCCCGATTTGTACGTACAAGCAAACGGATGGTTACAAGAGGGCATTTTGGAAAGTGTGAGTGGAATGAAAAGCTATTCCTAAATCTTCAGATTTCATTAAATTGGTTGCTGATATGTTGACACTAGTGTTCTGAACTGCAACGTTTTCCTCAGAGTGTAAAATGGTATGATGTGGCTGTTTGCACGTTCCACATCTATAAAGTGAGGTACAATTATTATGACCATGTCCAGATGCTAGACAATTTCTGCAAATTTCCTTGTTCGCAATAAAATCATTTTTTGATTTTAACGATAATGCTAAAAACTTGTAGCATTTTGAAAGAAAATGATTTCTATCACAAAATAGGCACGAAATCATCTTTGGCTGTGAAACACTGCCGGCATGAAATGAAACGTTTTTATTCCTTAAATTGTTCCCGCTAAATTTTTGTACAACCTTATTAGATGAAGGTAGAGTATTGTTTAAAGATTCCAGCGTTCTGAAAGTTCTTTCCAAGAAACAAAACATTTCCGAAAGAGTTGGAAGTTCCGTGGAAGAATTTAATGAATTCTCCCAATCTCTTCTTACTTGCAAATCAAGTTTTTGACAAATCTCATGAATTAACATTGGATCCCAATGAGAAGTAATGATACCCAGATTCCCAAGCGAAGAAAGAACTTCCTGAGTTGTGTCAAGGATTATTTTAATACTCTGGACACTACCATTTGACTTGGGAATATTATAGAATTTAGTGACAAGCGCTGCCACTATTACCCGTTTATTATGATACCTTGCCTCAAGAATGCTCCAGGCGGAGTCATAATTTGCCTCCGTGAGAGATATAGATCTAATTAGGCTTGCTGCTTCCCCAGAAAGGGTCCCTTTCAAGTAATAAAATTTCTGGACCTTCGATATGGCCGTATTGCCATGTACTAGGGAAACATAAATGTCCCGAAAAGGAACCCACTCCATATAGTCTCCAGCAAACTTAGGAAGTGAAATTTTTGGAAGTTTTGCCTCCATATGTGCCGTCGCGTCCTCATAACCTCTAGTCATAGCAAATGTGCTGGTCAGTGGTGATCTTGAAATCTCGTTAAGAGGCATGCAATCAATAATATTGCCCTTAAACGAAAAATAGAGTTCCCTATAGTTAGAGAAACATCTATCTGATATATAAGGAACATCTGTAGCCTTTAATGAAGTTACCCGAAGAACGTTTGTGATTTCCTCATGCTGATATTTGAATTGTCTAAACTGGTCATCCAGTTCTTGAGACAAAGTCTCGAGATACCCACGAGATCTCTCCCAATTACTTTTATTTTCAAAGCTTAATTTTAAATCTTTAAGGTCTTCAATCAACTCTCTCTGTAAATCAATAAGATTATCCAGGTCACCCATCGCAAATTAAACTCAGACAAAAGTGCAATGTTAGCAATGAACTAGTTTTAAACGAAAATAAAAGGAAATTTAATAATTTAATAATTAATCCAAAAAAGTATTAAATTCTATTGAAGTTGAAGAAAACTGCAATCAATTTTTAATGAAAGCTGATTAGAAATTAAAATTACAAACACGTTAACTATTTTTCGCAATTCGAGAAATTGTTTAAATGTTTAAAGTTTTATGAATAAATCAAAGAATGAACGAAAGGGTTTTTTTTCTTCAGTGGAACTGTACCCGTGTTTTGCGTTTAATTTTTAATGCACACAAGTTTGACATAACCTTTACAAAATTTTATGGAAATTTCCATGAAATTGCTATTAATTTTTTTTTTTGGGTTTATATAAAATCGCCTTTTAGTTTATCGTATTAATTTAAAATAATTATTTTGTAATTATTCTTTTTCTGAATGTTTTAGCAAATTTAAATAAGATTATTAATTAATTTGGTATAATTCCCTGGTTTCGGCACCAATTTAATGTTTGTAAATTCCAAAAGAATTTATGCACTACTCAAAAAAAATAGGTTTTATGTATTATACATATGTTTATTTAATTTACCGCAATTGATGTTGATCGTTAAGTTGCTTAACAAGAAAAGGAAAGAATTTTGCTTCAAATAATGCATATATATACTTTGATTATTAATAATTACACCGCTACTCTCTTTGTTACTATTAGTATGTACAAATGTATAGTTTTATAGGTAGCGAGTGTTTACAATATGTATATACGATATACGATATAAGAGAATTTAATGTATTTATAATTGCAGAGAATTGATCATTAATTCAAGAGATATGATTTACAATAGTAAGGGTTAGTTGCTCAATGTTTGGTTAGCATTAAACTTTGAGTTAAAAAATGTTAATTTTAAGTTAAATCTAAGCAGATCATACAGAAATCATACCTTATGATAAGAATATTAAATGTTAAGTTAATACATTTTAAGTAACTTGTACTATATAATACGTTATATTTTAAGGAAAATAAGCAATAGTTCATAAGATGATTAATTCATAGAGATGGTTAATACTAATTTGTTGTAAACGGTTATTGTTAGCAATGTTGTCTACTTTATCCAACAGCCTCAGTGGCTGAAAGTGTTCTAGATATCATGGTTATGGGTCTTCCCTTTTGTGATAGAACGGCCCCCAGAGCAACTGACGATGCGTCCGTTGTGAGCTCGAATATATCGCCATAATCAGGGTATGCCAACAAGACATCCTCTGATGCGAGTATCTTCTTTAGTCTATCAAAGGCCGACAGGGCTTCTGCATTGAGATTAATTTTAATAATCTCTGACGAACTTTCTGTAATACCCAGACAAGCCTAAAAATGATCTAAGGGCCTTCAAGTTACATGGGGTCTCGAACTCCAATATTGTTTTAACCTTTTCGGGACATGTT
The DNA here is from genome assembly GCA_963682025.1 of Cordilura impudica. NCBI lineage: Eukaryota > Metazoa > Arthropoda > Insecta > Diptera > Scathophagidae > Cordilura > Cordilura impudica. The sequence continues at coordinate 211,289,210 of OY821520.1, read as the reverse complement.
CTAATACCGTCTCTTGTCACAACAAAACCCAGGAAGCTAACTTTCGTTCTGAAGAATTTTGATTTCCCTGGCGAGATTCTCATACCGGCCCTCTCGAGTTTTCCCATTATGGTGTTCACGTGCTCAAGGTGGCTACACTCGTCCGGTGAATGAATGACGATATCATCATCTGTGGCCCTTTGAAAGATGCTCGGTGCATTTCTCAGGCCAAATGGTAATCTACAAAATTCGTATTTACCATTATTAACCTCGAAATCTGTTTTCTGCCTATCTGTTTCGTCTAGCAATATCTGGTGAAAACCTGACTTGAGATCCAATGTCGAAAAGAATTACCGATATGTCCGGCATAGGATACCTATCATCAAAGGTCTTCTCGTTTAATTTCCTGAAGTCAATTACCAACCTGGGATTCGCGTTGCCGAGTTCGTCGGTACCCTTTTTTCCTACTACGTGTATCGGTGAGTTGTAAGGAGAGGACGATTTCCTAATAGTACCATCCTTCAGAAGTGAGCCTATTTCCTTATTAACGAAATCCGATATCGATACCGGGGGATACGATCTACTGTAGATAGGTTCGTCCGTGCTAGTTCGTATATTGGCCCTTACATTCGTGTTGAACGGTAAAGATCTGTTTGGATCTGCAAATGCATTCGAATTCAATAATAAAATTTCTTCGAACTTGCTCCTAATGTGTGGCGGTACATCGTCTCTGTCTATTGTCATACGGTGAACATTGTCCTTTTCCCTATATGTTAAGGGAACTTTTCCCTTTTTAAATTTTAAGACGTCATTCCCTATGTCTATATTAGCTCGAATTTCCTTGAGGAAATCGCAACCAATTATTCCGTCAAAGTGTCTTAATGTAGGTAAAATACAAAATGTGGTTATATAACCATATATGACCATTTTGCATTTTTTTCTATGAGATTTACTGAATTCACATTAAAAGGCTGCTTCTATGAGGTGATACCAACTAAAGAATCCATCGGTTGAACAAAATTTTTCGTCGTCCCTGTGCCCACAAAAAGTTTTAATTCCCTACCTTTATTCGTCTTTTTCAAAAAGGCAGGAAGGGTTTTAGCCTAAAAAATTAAGCTGTTCTTCTCCTACTTCGGTCTCCTCACCTTCCTGGTCGCACCCAAACACAGAAGTTATCACATCATATTCCTGATAATCTTCTTGAAAATCTTCTGACTCCCTTTGGGCCTTCGGGGCGGGAGCTGTTCTCCCTGAATTGTCACGCAATGGTTGCTGGAAGTATTGCCGTCTTGCCGAAAAGGCGGTTGGTTGTGTCTGTCCGGCCGAGTGGGCCGTTGGTCGTCTAAACATTGACGATCCTGGGTCCACATCCATTGGTGTGGAATTCATATTTACAGTTTTTCCATTCTGGAATTAGGTTCGCGTATGGGCCTATAAGCAGGGTGTGTTGGTGAGAAATTACCAATTTTCCTTTGTTGAGAATGCTTTGCTTTCGCAATGTCCCCTGCTGCAAAAGCGTTTGCAAATTCCTGACGTCGTTGGACAGATTCTAGCTCTTGGGCAGTTGCCAAAGCTGTTGTCAAATCTGTCGGCCTGGCAGAGAGTAAAATGTCGCTCGATGGCCGTCGTAACCCGGAGATGAAAACGCGCAAAGCGTTGTCCCTAGCACGTTCATAAGTGCAGCTGCTACCTCTACGTTACCGGAGTAGCTCATTCTATTCTTATTTATAATTAATGCTAAATGCTCGTCTACTGAGTCGTAGAATTCGGAAATTGATTTTACACCTTGCCTCAGTATACTGAGTTCATTTCCTAGGGCTTGTAGAGACCTTATCTGCGTAACATTGGTCTAACCTGGCAATAATTGTCTGAAAATTTAAGACCGTGTTGAATGATGATAGTTTGGCATTCGCCGTTCCCGCAATATTATTTCTAAAAATTCCCATTGCTATATAGTAGTTTTCCGTATTTCCGGATAATAGTTCATGGCGACGTGTGCCGCATCCCTCCACGCCGGATAGGATTGAATTTCCCCCTTAAATTCTGGTAAGAACTTAACGAGATCCAAGGAATTTCCCCTATTATTATTGATTAACCTCACGGATTCATAGGTATCGACTCTAGGACTCAATTGTGTAAATTGTTGCGCCAGAGCGGCAATTTGCTGTTCTAAATTGTTGGTCAATGCCTCTACGGAGGCAATAACTATATCTACAACCTGTTCCCTAGACAGACTCATGGTACTTTGATAATAAAAAAAATTTCCTCTTAAATTTACAAATTCCCGCTGGCTCTAGTGGTTTTTAGTCAAAAAAAAAACTTAAAAACGGGAAAAAAAAATATTTCTAATGGTTTCGTACACTCCTTTATCTCTTGTTTAAATTACAAAGGAAAAAAAATCACGGCTTGTTATTTCCCGTGCAAAAATTACGAAAAATGCGAACGAGAAAAAAAAGCACACACTTTCTTTAAAATATCAAAAAGAGTACTTACAATAATTGGTCTGAAGTTGGTCTTGACGTAGTTGATCTTGATGACGTTGACGGCTGTTGTTTTAATATCGAATATTGCTTCTTAATTTGGCCGTGGTTGATGTTGATGGATGTTTGTTGTTGACACTAGCTTCTGTTTTTCTGATCGGACTTTGGCCGCTCCGATATCTACCTTCCTGCCTTTTTGGTGTATCGGCCACACCAGTAACGTATTAGTAAAGGTTGAAAACAAATTTACACTTATTTATTTCGGCGCTCTTTATTTAACGAATTTTTTATTTTTAATTTGAGAGTTTATTTTATTCGAATCAAAATTATTTTCTTAAGATTCCACTATGTAGAATTATTGTTTGTATAAAACTTTTATTATTGTAAGTTTTTATTTAGTCTCTTTTTTTTTATAAACGAATTTTTTATTTTTAATTTGAGAGTTTATTTTATTCAAATCAAAATTGCTTTCTACTATGTAGATTACTGTTTGTATAAAATTATTATTATTGTAAGTTTTTAGTCACTTTAATTAATTTTATTTTATTTAAATTGCTGTTTTTACAAACTCTTTTTACCAATAAAAATTTTTTATGGGTTCTATATGTAGAATTAGTATGTTTATAAATTTTTAAACACTTTTATGTAATTTGTATTTAATTTGATTTATTTTTTCCCGTTGGGCGCCAGTTAAATAGTTGCGATTGTAGTGGGTACTATGTACCCGTGTTTAAATAAAACGTGTCTACCTTTTGTTACGATTCGGTCAAGAATGTTTTTATTTTTCTTTTCAACTTCTTAAATACTTAGAATAAATTCACATACAAAAAGTGCTGACTTAATGTCTGCGCTTTTTCATTTATTTGTTTCATACTTAACATACTTAAATAAGCTGACCCAATATCCATGCTTTTTAATAAAAATAAAAATATGCTGACCGAATGTCTGCACGTTTTTACAAAATATTCGTGGTATTGACCAATAGAAATTAAAATTAAGCAACTCGATACCTACACAGTAAATTAATTGTTAATAGGGGTATTCACTATTCTTAGTTAATTATTACGGGCATTGCAACTCAATTTCCTGAAATCCGCCCACCACCTGAATATATATAACAATAAAATAATTAAAACCGGTTGACAATTATAATAAATGAGTGATAACAATAACTTACCGGAAGAGTTTCACAAGTTTCGAGTGTATAAAATATATAATTGTATAAAATAAACCTGATTCATTGGACTTTTTAAAAGTGGTCATAATTCTGAAATGTCTTGTATATACCTGTACTTTTTCACTTGTTAAATTATTCAATAAGCGCATCGCGTATGATGTAAATTAAACCGCATTTGGTTACTGTACCAAATAAACAAACTTTTAATTTTTTCAAAATTTGCCTGATGCAGCAATAAAATTATTGTTAAAATGTTATTCACTCTTAAGGGCGAAATCCCTAACGAATTTTAAGAAAGAAAAATTAATTGTATAAAATATACCTGATCCATTTGTTTTTTTTAAATTAGTCATAATTCTGACAAGACTTGTATATACCTGAACTATTTCATTAGTTAAATTTGGCATTTGGTTACTATACCAAAAACATCCTTTTTATGTTCAAAAATTTGACTGTTGCAGCAATAATATTATTGAAAAACTTTCCAACGATATTTTTAAAAATATATAAATAACTATCTCTGTAATCAGCAAAATGTTCTTCAGGGAAGTTGGTTTTCATCTCTCCGTGACTGTGCGTGACTATGTCAAAGTTAATCATTTTTTCACAGCAAGGGTATGGACCAAGTTTCAGATCGATCGGATGATCGATGTGCGTGATTATGCGTGACTGTGCGTGACTACCCCAAAATTAATCTGTAGTCACAACAAGACTATGGGCCAAGTTTCAGAACAATTTTATGATGGGGAATGGGGTTGCCCATGGCAGACAGACAGACAGACAGGTCAAAAGTCGGGACATCAGAACTCGTTTTAGATGTATGGTTCCTTGGGCAAAGTTTCTTACTTTGATCCCTAGAATATGATTTTCCTTGTCACTTGAGCGATTTTTTTGCCTCCCTACAAATCGACCCGTCCTAATATACAGTCACTACAACCCAAACTCGGACTAGTGCATCAAAATGTTTGAACATGAACAAACAAAGGACACTGGAGTATGCGAAAAACATGAAAAAAAGATTTTCAATTCTGGAAAAATGTATTGTTTTCTGATGAAAGTAAATTTAACACTTTCCAGTCCGATAGCAAAATATATGTTTAGAGAAAACCTAATTTCGAGCTTCGCTTGAAAAGTATGAAAACTATGGTAAAGCATGGTGTGGGCTCTGTTATGATTTGGGCTTTATTTTGTGCTGCTAGTCCTGGAACTTTGCACTTTGTTGAAGGATTTATGAACCAGGATATGTACTTGGACATTTTAAAGACAAATTTGCCCCAAAGTGTCGAAAAACTCGGTCTGAAAGTTGGTGGCAGTTATACTAAGACATTTATACCAAGTTACACAAAGCTTATAAAGTCCGATCCTGGTTGCTGTAAAATTGTCCTCATGTGATGGAGGCTCCAGCCTAAAGTCCTGATTATAATCCTATTGAGACTTTGTGGGATCATCTAAAAAAAAGTTCAAAATTGTACCACAAAAAAACTTAAATCGGACTAATCGGACTTTAGCAATATATATATCATATGAAAGCTTATTAAAGTACCTTTAATTTGATTTAAAAAGTTCGAAATCCATTAACCCATTATGGACCAAAATAATTTTCTTTCTTTTTAAGATGCAGTTTTTTGTAAATAATTCATTTTATTTCAATAAAACGCTATTACACAACAAAATATATGTTAATTAGTACATTCATAGGATTAACAGCTTTTATTTAAGATATAGTTTGACCTTTTAACCCTTTGTAATCCGGAGATATTAGGGGTACAACTTTGTTTTTTTTTTTTATTGCACAAATAACAAAAACCCATTACACTAAAAACAACACTTTCTTAAAAAATTCGACTTAACAATTCTAACTAGAAATGGAAATTTTTTTAAAAAAATTTCTTGTATATTTGGGAAAGTTTTTTTTCGCAAACGTGGCATTATCTCATAAAATGATCTATAAAATTTTTGTATTTACAGCAACTGAATGAAAGCTGGGCCCACTAGCTACATATATATTTTGTCCTCTTAACCCTTCCAGGACCGGAGATATTATTGACTTTTAATGAGACTATTATGAAAATTTTGTTGGGAAATTCGCTTGTGACGTACGCAGGAAAACTTTATTCAGCGAAGCCACCTGCCGTGTCCTACTGGAGGAGAAAACCCTTAAACGCAGAAAAACTTAAGTATGCGAAGCCAGATTTCAATACTTAACTTTAGTGTCTCCGGGAAGACATAAAACAAGATAAAGCCATCATGGCCTTATCTCACATGGTATTAAAGCATCCCCTCATTTCTTCTCCGCCCTATTATGAAAATTTTGTTGGGAAATTCGCTTGTGACGTACGCAGGAAAACTTTATTCAGCGAAGCCACCTGCCGTGTCCTACTGGAGGAGAAAACCCTTAAGCGCGGCCGCAGGCCGCCACGCAGAAAAACTTTAGTATGCGAAGACAGATTTCAATACTTAACTTTAGTGTCTCCGGGAAGACATAAGACAAGATAAAGCCATCATGGCCTTATCTCACATGGTATTAAAGCATCCCCTCATTTCTTCTCCGTCCTATTATGAAAATTTTGTTGGGAAATTCGCTGTACTCAAATTATTTACAGAGTAAATCGCGGTTATAAGAAAATAACTACACAATGTTGCCATACAGTTTTACTGCAATTAGCTAAGCTACACTGAAACGAGTAAATCGCGAAAAAAAATAATATCCAACTTTAACTCCTAATATATCCAGCACTTTAAGAGTCAAAAAGTCATAATAGACACCAAAAAATAGCTTGTGACCCCTACTTTTATTGTAAATGTGGAAATACGTACCTTATATACGTAATTTCGTCTGATAATTACAGCTTTTCACAAAACTCTTTATCAAAAATGCACAATCTTGAATAGGTTCACAATGGGTTAAAGGATTTCGAAATTTTTTATTTTGAAATAAAGACAATTTAATAAGCTTTCATATGATACATATATTCCTCAAATCCGATAAGAATTGTTCAAGTTATATCGAAATCAATGTCAAAACTTTGGAGGTCCATAACTCGGAAAATATGGGTTTCCGACAACAAAATTTTTTTCCTAAATCACCTCAAATACCCCTCTTTCCAAAAAAAAAAAAAAAAAATCGGCGTGGTGCACCTAAACGAGACTTGTTCCTTTTTTTATTGTAACAAAAATTATTTATGTATTTTTAGTTCGTTATTTGATTTTCAAAAAAACAATTATTGTTCTTACGTTTTTATAAAAAATATTTAAATGTTTTTTGTTATTTATAAGAATTTTTGTGATATAATTCATAACTAATTTTAATTCAATTGTCACTGATCAATTCACCCACGTACACAAATTGACCAATTTACATACGTACATAAACAAACAATAAGAAAATAAATATAGAGTAAAAGAGACCATTAAGTAAGAACAAGTGAACCAGTAAAGAAGTTAATTTTTTAAAGTCGCGTCATTTATTTAAATGTAATTATTATCATTGTAATTTGCTTGTAAATATTTTTTGTTATAAAAAAATTTTTTGTTTTTGTTTTATGTTATTTATAAAAACAAAATTTGTGTTATATTTATATTCTAACAGAGTACCCTGATGAAGACCAGAAAGTCTGGCCGAAATATTGGACGACAAAATAAATAATAAAATTAAAACTTTAGTTTTATTTTAATTATATGACCTTAAGCCGAATTAAAACAACACTAATACAACAACAGGTCAACGATACACAACAATAATTAATTTGCATAATAAATAATTGCAATATGTCTGGAAAAATTACGTAAAATCTAACTAACAATTTTTTCATTTTACCGACAAGCTGATTCTCCTATCCCCACAGTAATTTTTTCTGATTAGTCTATAGCTTTTGATATCCTCCAAATAATTTATATGTCTAATTTTTAACAAATAAAACTACAAATGTTTGAAAATTTTTGGCAGAATTTTGAAAAGTTCTTTATTTTACTACGATATTTTCTTTCCTTTTTTAAAGCAACAAGTTTTATTTATATTTTTTTTTATTTATTTAACTAAGTTATTTTAAAGACAAAAAAACAAATTAAGAATAAAATAAACAACGAAAAGAAATAGTTTTTTTTATTAAAAATAAAATAATTATCACATCAAGATCGTTACAGAACTAATTTTAAAATAAAAATTTAGTTAACCGATAATCAACTACGGTTAAAAATTTACAGACATTTACATTGAATAAAGAAACAACATTTAATGAGCTTAACAATAGAACCTGATAAAGATAACATTTAAAACGAAATGAGAATAAAGCGAAAATTAAATTATTGTATTAGATATAGAATAAGAATTCACTATAACTTAAAATATTGTATCGATTTGTTTCTTTAAAAATATTCTAACATTAAGCTTAACGATACTTAATTAATGTTTTTTTTTTCAATTGATTGCAAATCTTGTCATAAGATTTTTTGCAGATTTTTTAGGTGCAGCTCTGTATGTATATAAATGAGTTCAGTATTCGGGTCTATTTTTTTATTTTACAATAAACATATCAAAAATGAACTAAAGTTCTAGAAATACAATTGCAATGTGTAGTTTTTATTTGTTTTTTAATTCTTATAAACACTTATTTTATTTTCAGGTTTGTAAGGCTGATTGATCATTGGTTAAATCCATCCACGTGTACTTACACGTGGACATCTTATGTGAAATACAAAGTTTATATTTGAACATACATTTTTGATTTGTTTATAGAAATTGTTGAAATGAAATATAGTTTAATAAAATTTCTTACAGATTGGTTTTGTGTACTGCAAGGGATGTCTGAAAAAAAAATATTTGGAATATTTTTTCCACTTTTTGTTTGAAACGCTGTTATCATGCAATTTCAACCTTAGTAAGTAATTTTAACGGATGTTTTGTCCGAGAAACTATAAGATATCTGAAATTCTGTTGAAGGGAAGAATACAACTTAAAGATCTATTAAAGAGTTTTGTGTTTCAAATAAGAGTTTGCTGAAAAAATTATGGGGTCATATTCAGAATCAGCGCACTTCAAAACTTTATAAAAGTATACTCTGGTCCCAGGGTCCAAAAATGTCGGTCAGTGTTATTAACGTGAAATTTAATATCTTATTTATTTTTTTTTTTTACCATTCACATTCAAAAGTTGTAATGACAGTTCTGAGATAACAAAAAAAAAAAAAAATAATAATAATAAATGATCGAAAATTAACGATTTCGGTTACATTCCATTCCAAAGCATAATATTTTCGATAAAATTGTTAGGCACGTGCGTAAATGCAGCAATAGTGTAACAAAATTTTTCCGTAGATTAATTTTGGTCCCCTACAGTAGCTTGAATTTTTAAGTATAGTTTTCAAATAATTTTTTTTAAAATAAATTTGTTACACAATTGTATTACTGTATAGACCAGAGCCTACAGTCAAGCTCAAGTACCCGAGCTACTCGGGCAGTAAATGAGCTACTCGAGCTTAACGAGTACCAAGAACAGCATCTTTAAATTTCACTTCAATCAGAGTGTCCTGCTGGCGTGGGCAAACACTGCTCGAAAAAGCTCGACGCTTTTCCATACAATTGTATGAAAATATTCACCTCATATTAAAAATATTAAAACATCTGATAAAACTACGCAGTGGGCTAACTACTACTCAAAAAAGATCATCCCCTTTCCGCTCAAATGTATGAAAATATGATCGGCGTATATGTTTGATGCCTATTTACAAAAAATTTTCCAAGAAAACTTGGAAAAAGCCCTTATTAGTATTCTAATCTAAATATATGTGGAGAATATGTTTTCAAAATTTCAAAGCATTTCGACAAAAATGTTGGCGTGTGGAACAACTCGAAAAATATCGGAAATTTTGCAAAAAGTGTAAAAAAAAATTTTTTTTGATTTTATCACTGTCTGTTATTGACTATATACATACTTTACTCATGGCTACTCTATACAAATGTGGGAAAATATGCTCTTATTTGAAGTTTGATGATAATTTCCAGAAAATTTTCTACAATGACGTAACAAAATTATATTCGTTAGAGCTTTGTATATAAAGAGAACACTTCTTTCGAGTTTCATTCCGCCAAAAATTGAAGCTTGGAGGAACTACTATTCGACAAAAAACAGAAACTAAAAAAAAAATTCTCGAAAAAAAAATATTTTTTCCCCCTGCCCGTAATTGACCTTACTCACAGACGACTCATATAAAAAATTAAGTCATTCCGATTGAAATTGTGCTCTGGGCGAACAACTACTCGAAAAAGATCGGCCATTTTCTATACAAATGTGTGAAAATTTTCTCTTATTTCAAGTTTGATGTAACTTAAAAAAAATTTTCCATCATGACTTGCTAAAATATTTTACTATTTGCAGTTGCAAATATATCGAGATAATCTTCTTAAAATTTCAAAGTATTCCGACAATAATTGCGTTGTTGGCGAACTACTACTCGAAAAAGCTCGACTACTTTCTATACAAATACAAATATATGAAAAGTTTGACATCGATTTACAAAAAATATTTAAGGTACACATGGTACAAATTTATGCTTTTAAAAGTTGGAAATATGAGTACATTACGTACACCAAATTTTAAAGTACTCTGGCCAAAATTGTGGCTCGGACGAACTACTACTCAAAAAAGATCAGACTCTTCCCATACAAAAGTGAAAATTTGCTCTTATTTCATGTTTGAGATAATTTTACAGAAAATTTTTCATACTGACTTAGCCAAAAGTTATATGTTTTAGAGTTGAAAATGTAAGGAGAGTATTTCTTTTAAATTTCAAGCGTTTCCGAAAATAATTATGGGGTAGACGAACTAGTACTCGAAAAAGCTCGACCACTTTCCATACAATATGAAAGCATTCACTCCATGGAAGTTTGACATAATTTTAAAAGATATTTTCCAAAAATACATGGTAAAAATTAAAACATATTGTAGTCCCTCATATCAACAGATTATTTTCCTAAAATATTGGAGCACTCGGATGAAAGGACGAAAAAGACTAGTAATGAAAAAAACAAAAATTAAAAAGAAGTTTCATGTTTTTTTTCAACAATTGCAACTGACTATATCCTTAGATGACTCATTTAAATTTTTAAGTCATTCAGACTAATATTGTGCTATTGACAATCTACTATTCGAAAAATATCAGTCAGTTTCCATACAAATAAATGAAAAAAATACACTTCATGCAAGTTTGAGACCGATTTACAAAAAATATTTAAGGAACACATGGTACAAATTTATATACTATAAAATTGCAAACAAGAGGAAATTACGTCCTTAAAATTTCAACGGTAATAATTGTGCTGTTGACGAATTACTACTCGAAAAAATCAAATATACAAAAAAATACACTCCAATCAAGTTTGACATCAATTTACAAAAAATATTCAATGAACATATGATATGTATTTATACATTCTAAAATTTGAAATACGAGGACATTACGTCTTAAAAATTTCAAAGCATTCCGATAATAAGTGAGCTAGCTGTTGGCGAACTACTACTTGATAAAGATGAGCCACTTTCTATAAAAATGTGTGAATGTTTGTTAATATTTTAAGTCTGATGTAATATGACTGAAAATTTTCCTTCGCGAATTTTTAAAAATTTATATGTTTTGAAGTTATAGATTTCATTATATCCTTAAAATTTCAAACTATTCCAGGGAAAATTGCGGAAGTGGCGAACTTACACTCGAAAAAAACAGCCACTTTCAAATCAATTTACCGAAGAAGATCAATCATTTTCTATACAAATGTGCCTTCTATTTAGGTCGTTTTTTGAAATCTATGTTGAGGTCACTTTGCGAATGTTTAGTTTTGACACAACACGTATACATGTTATAAATTATCGATTGATAAAAGGTTTTTCCATTAATGTCATTGGAAATGCTACTTACCTGTTGTAAGCAATGGCTTATTGGGGCTAAATGAGGTAGCCCTATACAAATTTTTGATTTTATGGTTTTTGGGTTTTTAATATTTTTAAAATTAAGAATATACATAAAAAGAAATCAGAAAATAATAGAGAATATTCTACTTACATAGGTACTAGTTAATTGATAAAAATTCATAGAGTGCATATCTGTTGATATGATTGACTACAATATGTATTAACTTTTACCATGTGTTTTTGGAAAATATTTTTTAGAATTATGTCAAACTTCCATGGAGTGAATGTTTTCATATTGTATGGAAAGTGGACGAGCTTTTTCGGGTAGTAGTTCGTCCACAGCACAATTATTATCGGAAACGTTTGAAATTTAAAAGAAATACTCTCCTTATATTTTTAACTCTAAAAAATATAACTTTTGGGTGTCATTATGAAAAATTTTCTCTAAAATTATCTCAAACATGAAATAAGAGAAAACTTTCACACTTCTGTATTTGAAGAGTCTGATCTTTTTCGAGTAGTAGTTCGTCCTAGCCACAATTTTGGCCAGATTAATTTGGTGTACGTAATGTACTCATATTTCCAACTTTAAAAAGCATAAATTTGTATCATGTGTGCCTTTTTGTAAATCGATGTCAAACTTGCATGAAGTGAATTTTTTCATATATTTGTATGAAAAGTGGTCCAGCTTTTTCGAATAGTAGTAGCCAACAGCACAATTTTTGTTGGAATACTTTGGAATTTTAAGAAGATCATCTCGATATATTTGCAACTGCAAATAGTAAAAAAATCTAGCAAGTCCTAATGGAAATTTTTTTTTTAAAGTTACATCAAACTTGCTGGCCCAGAAAACAATTTTAATCGGAATGACTTAATTTTTTTATATGAGTCATCTGTGAATAAAGTAAATTACGGGCAGTTAAAAAAAAATATTTTTTTTTGTTTCTGGTTTTTGTCGAATAGTAGTTCCTCCAAGCTTCAATTTTTGGCGGAATTAAACTTGAAGGAAGTGTTTTCTTTATATACAAAGCTCTAACGAATATAATTTTTGTTACGTCATTGTGGAAAATTTTGTTAAAAATATCATCAAACTTCAAATAAGAGCACATTTTCACACATTTGTATAGAAAGTGGCCAATATCAGTCGAGTAGTGCTATACCGACGCCTAAATTTTGGTCGGAATGGTTTAATTTTTTTTATTAGTAATCTATGAATAAAGTCATCAATTACAGACAGTGAAAAAATAAAAACAAAATATTTTTTTATTTTTTTACACTTTTTGCAAAATTTCCGATCTTTTTCGAGAAGTTGTTCCCAAACGCCAACATTTTGGTCGAAATGCTTTGAAATTTTGAAAACATATTCTCTACATATATTAAGATTTAAATACTAAGAGCTTTTTCAAGATTTTTTGAAAAATTTTTTGTAAATAGGCATCAAACATATACGAAGATCATATTTTCATACATTTGAGTGGAAAGTGGACGATCTTTTTCGAGTAGTAGTTAGCCCACTCCATAGTTTCATCAGAATGTTTTAATATATCAGGAGGATAATCTATAAGTAGAACAGACTTCAAAATGTATAAAACCATACCATGTATTTTGGGAAAGTGAATATTTTCATACATTTGTATGGAAAGGCGTCGAGCTTTTTCGAGTAGTAGTTTGCCCACGCCAGCAGGACAGTCCGATTTAAGTGAAATTTAAGGATGATATTCTTGGTACTTGTACGATTCCAAAAAGTATACAGTTGTTACACTAAATAATTATATTTATCTTTTTACATGCTTTCAAACATGAAAAATGTTAATTTTTACTACTCGAGCTCAGCGAGTAGCTCGAAGCTCGAGTAATGCGGTGCTCTGGTATAGACAAAAATACACATAAGTACGGGAACGCGAATATCAATATTCTATTAATAAAAAAAAACAAATTTGAAACTTTTCCTTAAAACAAGATTAAGAAGAAAAATATATTTAATCTCTCATAAGCACTCTCATTTCGAGTACGGGAGTTTGTGGGTAAGTTGTGTATGTTTGGGTACACAACTAATTTGAGGTCAGATTGCGGCCAAGAAATATTTGACGTTTAAAACAATGTTATTTGTAAACCATTCTTTTCAAAACTTCAAGATGATTTACTGCACGCAAATTTTAAAATTATTTTTCACTTAATAAGCTTTACATTACGAAACGTTTGAGCTGAGTTAAAACGAGAAAAAACTCGACATTTTTTTATGATCAAATACACTAAAAGCGCTTGCAAGGACTGAATTTTTAGCTCTTCAATTGGCATCGTCTCGTTTGCGGAGTATTACTACATCAATTTTTTCTATATTTTGTAATCAATTCGACAATGTTGAATTTTGAGTCAATACTTAAAAATTAATTTTTATAATTATTTTGGAAGAGAAAAATTGAAACAAAAATTATATATTCAAATATTTGAAATCTTATATATAATAAAAATGATGTATGTTTGTACGTATGTTTCGTATGGACTCCAAAATGGCTTGACCGATCTTGATGAAATTTTCAGAGAATCTTCAGAATAGCCTGCCGGGTGACACTGTGGAGTCTGATATTCGATTTTTGGTCTATGGGCGGAGGGGCGTGGCAAAATCAAATTTTAATATTGTACCTAGATATCTGCTAAAACTTTAGGGAGTTTGTGCATTACTTTTGTCCGACACTGTGTATTAAAATTTAGATGCAATATAAAAACTAGATATTTTTTTAAGGCCAGCAACGCGGACTGGGCCCAGCTAGTATTTTAATAAAACTTGTACGAATTAAAGAAAGTTTTATGAAAAAAAAATTAAATTTGGAGTTTGTTTATTTTACTGTGCTTATTTTACTGTGTTTCAAACGACCATTGCAATGTATTTTTCAGTAAACTTTTCAAAAACTATCCCAACCTGTGCTATACTAACTTTCAATTTTTTTGAAAAGATTATGATGTGTATTGTTGAATAGAATTTTTAAATATTCTAAAGAATTTTAAATCAATCCATTAAATAATTTTGCAATTCTTTTCCAAATGTGGATCCGAAATCTACAAGACTAAATAGAAGCAAATAGTTTTGGGTAACTAAAATATCATATACATTATAAATAATATTCAAAATTGTCCGATGGAAAATATAAATTTAATTCATGTCGTTGATAATTGGACTTATAAAAGTAAGAAAAAATATATTTTTATCGACTATCATTCCAAATTTTATTAAAAAATAATGTAACATTTTTTAACAACTACTTCTTGTAATCCCAAATATTTTGTAAAATATTCCTGTCCACGAATAAATTTTTTGTTCTCTTGGCAAACAAAATATCGCCAATTTTAATTTCTCAATATCAATTTACATTTTCCCAATAATAAATTCTATTTTCTCAATTAACCTGTTCATTTCGAAGTACTTAATTTTTTTTCACGATATTATATTCAGGGATATTTTGATCCCATAAATACAATTTTTTAAACCTTAAATATTGTATTTATTAATTTCGGATATATTTGTGTTGAAAATGTTTTCTGTGATATTTGACCTCGATGCGGCACGGGTTTACGTGCACTGCTCGAAATTTTCAACACTGAACGTTTAATACCTAAAATAACAAATAGCAAATAAATAAATTAAGCAGTTGAAGAAAATTTGGACCAGGTTAAGACAGATTGCTAAAATAAACCCACGAACTTGTTTCAGTTTAACTACAACAAAAACTAAGTTTAAAAATGGTCATACATTTTTTGGCCACTTAATCCGGAAGGCGTTACAATATGTACCTTAAGCTGCTTTAGATTAAAATCTAATTTACTGTTGATTGAGGAAATTTGTTAAAGCATCAAATATATTTTAATAGGCTTAACACTGAAAACTGGATTATTTGGATATCCAAATTATCAAGATCGCACTGTATATAAATGAATAAATATTAAATATTTATAAATATTTAATTGAAATTTAATTAAAATAAAATCGAAATTTGTGAAATTTTTATACACCATTTGAGAAATCAACTTTAAAAATTGCAAACAAATATATTTAAATATTCAGAAATAAAAATTGTAAATAAAAATATTAAATTAAAATGTAACCTCCGAAGTTATTGTATTTAAATAATTATATATTGTAATATATTAATATATTTTAATTATTTAATATATTAGTTCAAATACTTAAGAAAAATAGCATAAATAAATAACTTAAGAAACTTAACATTTTTGAAAGTGATCGGAATTTATTTTGAAACAAGTTTAAAAAAATAAAAAATTCGATAATTTTCACTTTACAAGCTGATTTTAAAATAGGCTTGAACAAAATTACTTTTGCACAAGTTTTTAGATAAAATAAAAATTGAGAAAATAAAAATTAATTAGAAATAAAATTTTTAAAATTAGTAATTAATGAATAATAATTTAACAAGTATGATATAGGAGACCACTAATATTCTCTACTCTCATTTTTTTAGACAGCAGAATCAATTCTAAAGGCCTAGTTACCCACACGTTGTTTAAATGTAACTGTATCGTATCGTAACGTTGGCATTTAGTCCAATTATAGAACGTAAAAAACTTACCAGCATGTTGCTGTGTAAAATTAACCAAACTTTATCAACTGTTCACAAATGTCACGTACAAACGTAGCAAAAATCTAAATCAATACGATACGATACGTTTAGCTTAAGTTGAGTAAGCACTTGTACGTGTTTTTCATAAGACAGGTTTAGTCAGCTGATTCGCGCCGATACCGTTACGCGTCGGTAACTAGGCCTTAAGGCTTAGCTGCAGTTTTTTTTTTTAGCAAGATTCCGAAAGTTCCGCTTCAAAATTAAAAAAAAAAATATTGTTACTAAAAAATAAGTTATCTTTCATTTGAGGCATCTCATTGTAGTTCTCAATGTTAATAGCTTTTTTCTTCATATTTTTAATATTTTTTTTTTTTAATATTTGAACTTTTGTTTCATCTAATAATAATTAATTTCATGTCCGTGCTCAGTAATGCGAAATTTTTTAACACAGCAAAAGTGAAACCAATGCGAATGCGAAATATTCGGAATGATATCACTATAATGAATATGCGAATTATACGAGGGTAAATTAATTATTCAAAAAATTTAAAATAAAAATTTATGTCATAAGCATATCATATGCCTTTCGATAAGTTGGGGTTTAGAAAGCTTTCCGAAAGGTAGAAAATAAAATAAATTAAAATAAACGTCACCAATCGTATGACAACTTCGTATGAGTTTTTCGACCGTTTTATAATGGTAGATGAATCATGGATTTATTACAACACACCAGAGATCAAGCAGCTCGCAGAACAATAGGCGAACCGAAGCCGAAGGAGGCCAAGGTGGTATTATCGGCCAACAACGTCATGTGACACTTTTTTTCTATGTAACTTAATTGAATACTTTCAAAACAGAAATATAATAAACGGAAAATATTTTGCCAACTCCTCCGCCATATTCTCCGAATGTAGCTCCCAGTGATTATTTTCTATTTCCAAACCTAATGAAATGGCTCGGCGGAAGGAGATTTTGCTGCAACGGTGAAATCATTAATCAGAGAAATGCCTCTTTTAAAGACCTATTATTCGAAAGTGATAAAAAATTTCAGAAAAGTTGAACAGTTTAGAGGAGAGAGAGAAATAAAATTTTTTTAGACCAAATTCGTTTTTTTTCCATCAGTCACAAATTTATTGATGTTGTAGATGTATGTTAAAATTTCATATGGAAATTTTATAGTTTATTTTGATATCAATATCAAAAGGATTTCGTGATTTTATTAATAAATTTCACATTCTCATAGTTCAATTTCAAATAAAATTTTTAACATAAATTTCTTTTTTCCTATTCGCCTATAATATTTGTATTAAAAAAAAAAATAAATCAAATCACGTGACAAATATAAAATAAAAACGAAGTATTGTCGTTTAAAAAAATTTCTTAGTTTCTAATAAAAAAATGGTGTTGTTGGTGATGTCAACCTAAAAATTGATTGTTTTTCAATCTTTCTTTTATAACAAATTCGATTTATTTCTTGAACGCAAAGTATAAACAAATCTTAAGAATGATAATAACAATGATTTTTGTTCGCAAGTATTATTTTTTTTTGTTCAACGTAAATAAAAAATTTGGTTTGTATTCAATTTCAATAAAATTACAATATTTAGTGTCAATTGTTGTGTGTATTTTTCAAATACATTTTCGATTACTAAGTAATAATGTTATGAAGATTTCCGTTCTCATTTGAGTTTTATTTTGACAGATTTGCAGATTCGCATGACAGAGACACGTTTGTGTCAGAAGATATGAACTTATTGTTTGATTTTTACTTTTATACAATTTTAAAGGTTTCATCAACGTCATACAAATTACAACATGGTTATTAAATACTTATTATAGTTTAGTTATATTATAAATATTTCACTAGTTCACTACTTCAGGCTTTTGATGTTGCTGCTGGTTTTGTGGTACTTTGTTGCAAGTGCATTAGCGTACTGTTTTGCAGCTGACTGTTTACCTGCTGCATACGTGTTGTCACCGAATGATAGCAAGGTCCGCATAATCTCACCGGGCTGAAGAGTTTTTCGTCTGGTAGTGGTGCCCAGAATTCTGAACAATCAGCACAAAATATTTGACCACATGATCTGAGATATAAAAATAACAAAAATAAGCAAAAAACACAAATTAACATGAATGAGTTTGCTAATATACTTAGTCTTAGTTTTTATTAATATTTTTTCTTGTTTTCATTTATAATAATAACATGTTGAAATATAATTGTAGTTACTTAAACTAGAAACAATGTTCTAGATCTGGTTTGAATTAATTTTCAATCAGTTAAAATTTGTAAATACCCTCAGTCAATAAAGTTTGTATGCAAACTGTAAATCAAAATTCAATTCAAAATTTTTCACACACCCTGTATTACCTTGCCGTCCTTATTTTTCTGTTTTGTTGTTTATTATGTTAGCTGATATAGTTAGAATAACCAGTTTTTAAAGCATCATTAAATTTGCAAGCAATTGTTTTTCTGATGGATGTAAAAATATAGTCAATAAAGTTTGTATGCAAAACCCACAGTTAATTCCGGTCTTTGCATGTAAGGTGACAAAGTGAACTTCAGAACAATTATTTTATATTTTGATTAGGATTTACAGTATTTTTAAAAGTTTTGGTTGTATATTTGGAAAAAATTAATTAAAAACATACATCAAATAGCACCAATGGCACCACGGGGCAAAGAATTGTCTTCGGATCTCAGACAAGTGATAATAAAACTCTACCTGGAGCACAAAACTCAAAGACAAATAGCCGAATTGGTTGGAAAAAGTCATGCAACCGTCCAAAAAACAATAGAAAGGTACAGAAGGCAAGGAAATCATAATAACAAGCCAAGATCTGGTCGGCCAACCACATTCACACCCAGTGAGAAACGAATTATCGTGCGCAATATGCAAACAAAATCCGAAAATTTCTGGACCAAAATTACAGATGGAAATTGAAAATGAGGTGAGAGAAGCTTGTATTACAGCAACAATTCGCAAAGTATTCCATTCGGCTGGATACCATAAACGTCAAATTAGCAAAGAGCCGTTTGTTAGCCCAATAAACCGAAAAAAGAGACTCTTATTCGCAAAACAATATGATACAGCCGCCTAAAGCTTTTGGAACCTTATTTTCTCGGACGAAAGCAAATTTGGATCAGATGGACGAGCCAAAGGTATGGCGAATACCCAATTCTGAGCTTGAGCCACATAACATGATGGGCACAGTCAAGCACGGTGGTGGACCAGTTCTCGTTTGGGGGTGTATGGCTGCCTCTGGAGTGGGTAAATTTGTTTTTATAGATGGTATAATGGATCGGTTTGTCTATTTAAATATTTTAAAAAATAACTTGCATACAAGTGGTGCTAAACTTGGGATTGCCGAGTCACTTGTGTTCCAGCAAGACAACGATCCAACCACACCTCGCTTATTGTCAAAGAGTGGTTCCTCTATAAAGTAAAAAACAACCCCAGTCGCCTGATATTAATCCTGTTGAGCATTTGTGGGAACACCTGGAGCGCCAAATCAGAAAACACGACATAAGAGGCAAAAGAGACTTGAAAAAGGCCCTTTTAGAAGAGTGGGAGAAAATATCACCGAGCGTTACCACGAACCTGGTGTCATCGATGCAAAACCGTCTAAAAGCAGTCATAACAAATAAAGGCTTTTCCAGCAAAGCATTGAACATTGGATAATTAACTGTTTAACCTATGAAAAAATGAATTACCTTTTCTTGACTTCGATTTGCATACATACTTTTTTGACATATTTTTGAGGATATTTTAAGTTGTTGGTATTTGAAGACGTTAAGTTTCTCTTTGTTTTTTTTTTTTGTTTCGTAATAAAATTTCCACTATTTTCTTTTATAAAATTAGATTTTCTTTCATCGTTGTACAGTGAATATATTTTTTTTATGTTATAAGGATAAGCTCTATGTATCACTTATAGCAATCAACTGCAATCAACCGGTTAATTTTTAATTTTTCGTTTTTTATTTTTCATTTTTTACTTTTAATTTTCACGTTTAATTTTTTATTTTTCATTTCTCATTTTTCACTTTTTATTTTTAATTTTTTCTTTTTAATTTTTAATTTTTTATTTTTAATTTTTTATTTTTCATTTTTTATTTATTTTTTGTTTTTATTTTTTATTTTTAATTTTTAATTTGTCATTTGTATTTTTCATTTTTTATTTTTAATTTTTATTTTTCATTTTTCATTTTTTATTTTTCATTATTCATTTTTGTTTTTCATTTCTTATTTTTCATTTTTGTTTTTAATTTTTCATTTTTAATTTTCAAACTGGTTATAACATATCATAATTTTTTCACCAATATCATAAGTCTTACGTCTTACATGTTACGCTGTTTTTGTGATTGTATTGTGAAATAGAAATTTACCCCCCTGCTCTATAGATGTTACACACCAAAAAATAAATAAATAAATATGTTATAGTCGGTTTGGCCGACCTTTTACCATGACTTTCATAAAAGGGCGTTTCAAGAAAGGTCTCCAGGTGGTACCCTCAGAATGCGCAGAAATTATGTGATATACGATTTGCCTGCAAAACTAACGAACCCGTATTTTTTATTTAGTTGCCTAATCTCACAAATGTCCGTATTTTTTAACATTTACTTTAAATTAACCTATACCAAATTTAGTATCATTCGAACCATATTCCGAAAGCCTATTTTATACCACAACTGGTCTGCATAAACCATCCAAAGTTTTTAAGTTATTCCATAAGATATCAAAGTTGTGGAAGGTTTGGTATGGGAATGTGAACTAGGTTTGGTGTCAAATTCAAATATTTTTATCACATATAACCAAATGCCTTTTTTGGCTTTTGTCGATATTCTTACTGAATAACTAAAAGACTCTAGATGATTCTGCAGGTCCTATTTAGCATAAAATAATCTTTCGAATGATACTAAATTTGCCAACGGTTACTTTGAAGCAAATATGAGAAAATACGGAAAAAATAAAACGTCTGATTTTCCTCCCTAAATGTATGATTGGACAACTAAAAAACAAATACAAAAAATATACAAATAGCAGCGCATTCTGGGGGGACCACCCAGGAGACTTTCCTTGTTAGATCGAACCGTTAATGAGTGAGGTCATTGAGTTAAAACAAAAACCAAATTTAAGATTGGCATTTATTCATTGCCATATCGAATATGATAGTTTTCAGGAGGCTGTCCAAAAATAGTCTGATCGCGACCATATTTAGTGAAATCATTTGTATTTCAAAAATTTCACAAACCAAATTTGAAAAAAAAAAAACACAAAATAGTATGTCACACCTGTTAGTCTTGATAGATTTAAGTTAGTATCGCGAAGTTAATTTATTTGGCGATTTTTACTAACTTTTGTCCGACGCTCATTAGTATCGGAATGGTGATTTAAGGATATATTGTTACCAACTTAAATCTATCAACGACTTACTGGTGTGACATATTGTTTTTGCTTTTTTTTCAAATTTGGTTTGTGTATATTTTTGGAATACAATACACTATATATATAGAAGAGATTTGTAAGGGAACGATTTACACCAATTTCTATAGCTATTCAGCTAAGGCGAAATAGTTATATTTCTACTTGAGACCTGTAGCTTGATTACAAGGTTTCCATATAAACACGAGAAAATTATTTTGAGTCAATTGGTATAATTGGTATACTCAAGGGTCTAGGGCAAGGTAGGTTACAAGCAGAAGCTCAAACTCAAACTAATAAAACAAATTCTGAGTAAAAATTTAAATATTTTTTATGTATAACTTGGTCACAATTATAGTAGTCCTAGTATAAGTTCTTCCATTAAAATCTATCAAAAGAAAAATTCTGCATAGAAGCTAAATAAATTTGTTTGTATATACATTTTTTTAAAGATATGAGTGAAATTACTCAATATATTCATGATCGGATCATTTTTACACCTACTGCCCATATCCGTTAGAAACTTTTTATATCTGAAAGCAATAAATTTATAGTAATTGCTTCAAATTTTACTTTAAGCTTATTATGGGGCGACCTAAGACCCTTTTTCGAAACTGATGGTATACTAGTATATCATATAAACGTTCTATATATACATATATATATTTTTTTTTTCTGAAAAATTTTTATATTTCCCAAAATCTTTTGAAGAAGTCCTAAACACAATATTTTCTTTAACGTTAATATTTAAATTATTTAACAAAATTTTATAGATATAATTTTTCAAACTTGCAGATCATTCAAACTGAGTTAAATATTTTTGTAACATGATAACTTTAATGGGAAAACATATTTAAAAATAAAAGAACCCAGTCAGAAAGAAAAAGTCAGAAAGAGAAGGAAGCAATCTAAAAGAGTGTTTAAATTCGCCTGATTTTTCCGTTTTAAAGTGATTTGCCAGTAATTTATGGTGTGAATCATTGGCAAAAAGTGTTTAGATTATTTTCGTTAATTTATGGAATCGGTTTTAAAAAATATTTAAATCGCACAAAAGTCGGGGGAAAAGTAACTTTTTTTAGTATGCTAAGGAAAATTTAGGCAGTATTTATTTAAACGCATTTTTTGTGTATTTCGTAAAATTAAAAAAATTATGCTTCCAGTTATAAAACTTATAACTAAGGTGCGTATCAAACTATACGACGTTAAATATAGAGATTGTTTGTCTTCTTCTCCTGTAATCAGTGGTGTTTTGTAACTAAAATAATAATCTCATCTAAACACCGTGCAACAAAGGTTGAGAAAGTACTAGGCCAGTATAGTAAAAACTCCAAAGGGTTTGTCGTTCTCACGCCAAACCTATGACCATTTATATTGTTTTCCTTATTTGAATGTTTGTTTGCTTACTTCAATTTAAAGCGAAAATGGAAGTGTGCAGCTTGAAAGCGGCTTGACTGCATAAGACCAATGAAAATCCTTCGGTTCCAATCTCGCGTAGCAAAAAAATGTTGTTTTAATAGATTACATCACTGCGTTGGATATGTACCGTTAGTTTGAGTTGCAATGATGTTTAATTGCAATCGTAAAAAAACTATACGACATTCTCTTAAAGAATATTATAATTTTGAGCCAAATTTTATAGCTTTAATTCTAATTTTATTAATTTTTTGTTAAAATGCCAAATTGTGGGTTATGAAGATAAACGTCTGAATTATGCACAAATTTTACGAAAAATAGGTCGTTCGCGTTGTGGTATTGCATCTTTTTGGAAAAATCAAGATATATATGGCACATTAAACTATCGGAACGTGACAAACGAATAATTATTAATAAAGCAAACAACCAAATGGTTTCCAAAATAACAATTTGGCGAGTCTTAAGTAGTTCGGAAACTATTTTAATATCTGTAATGAAGAAAGTTTAAACATTATGTTCGCATCATAAGACGGTACGGTATGCCTTCAATTTGCGTCAAATAATTTGACTGGGACTCAGTATGAAAACAGTTTTTTTTATGATAAAGGGTTTTATTTTCTGAACAACAGAAATAAAATTTTGATGGACCAGACGTGATTTAGGAAAGGAATCACTTATATTTTCCAATGAAAATTTTGTTGGTAGTTCTGTCATGGTATGAAGAACTCTACACAAAACAATACTGTCGAGTTACAATTTGTTATTTCAAGAATGAGTTATTGGAGAACAGCCTGATGTCATTTTTAGAGGAAAATACTAATTCAAGAAAGTATCGTTTTTACTCAACATAACATTACATTTTAAGCAAAACATTGTACTTAAAGCGTGTCCCGAAATTCGCACAAGATTTGAATTTGCAACAAAAAGAAATACAGTTTGACAACTTACGTCTTAGGGTTAGTAAAAATGGAACATTACATTGTTGAACAATATTTCAAAAATAATCAAAGTTTGGCGGCTGCAATTCGAAAATTAAAAAAAAAAAAAAATTAGTCGAAAGTGATGCTAAACACACTGGTCGTCAAAAAACAAGCCGTTCAAATGTCGATATCGAAGTAGTACGTAAGATTGATGATGAAAGTCCAGGAACATTAATTCGGTGTCGTGGACAAGAATTGCAAACTTTAAGAAGTTCATTTCAGCAAAGACTCTATGCTTAAAAAGTTCACTTTAAACAAGAATTGAAGCCCAATGGACATACACAGCAAAGAGAGTTCTTTGAATGGATTATTGATTTTTCGAATAAAATCTTCCTATTTTCACCTTGATGACTTTGTTTATCGTCATAATTGCCGCATTTTGGGTTCTGAGAACCCACGTGTATTTGTCGAAAAATAAATGCATATACAATGTGCCACTATTTGGTGTGGATTTTGGGCTGGAGGCATCATTGGACCATACTTCTTCGAAAATGTGGCTGCTCAAGCAGTGGTGTCCGATATCGCGACATGATAACAGAGTTCTTTCTGCCTAAAATAGTTGATGTAGACGACATGTGGTTTCAACAAGAAGGTGACACATTACATACAGTCTGTGAAAAGATTCATTTACTGCATGATACATTTCCTGGTCGTGTACTCTCTCGTTTCGGTTATCAGAATTGACTCCCTAGCGTTTAACACGATAAGATTTTTTTTTATGGGGTTATTTGAACTCAGCAAGACCACAACCATCGCATGTGCCAGGAAAGCCGTGCTCGATGTGTTGTTCCATAAATAACACTAGCCTGTGTATTTTCAATAAAAAAAAACAAACACTGAAAAACGAAAAAAGTGTGTTTTCTGTTTAATTTAAATCTTGCGTAAATTTTGGGACACCATTTATTTTGTTTCACACATAATATTCTCCCATTCTCCACATAAAATTCTCGTTGATTATAAAATCATCGATTTTAAGAGAGACCCAACGTATTTTTTCCTTAGTCGTATAGTTTTGATACGCATCTTATGTAAAGAACAAATAGTATAACCAGAAAGCAAGTCGCCTAAATTTGTCATACCTGTTTTACACCGTTGACAATTTCTGACTGGGATACTCCAAAGATTGAGTAGACTAAGAAATATTTGTAATTATTGAACTGAATGTTAAAAAAAATTAGTTAATTGCTGACCATTATTCATGTTTTTTCGGAAATAACAGGATCATAATTAACATTAACAGTCAAGGATTACATTGTTCGAGGCAACTTACAATTTATTTCCAATTATTTTAGACAAATATTAGTAAATGTTTTCTACGTTTGGATTAAAATAGCCTTTAAGCGTTAAAGTTAAACAGCCAATTTGATTTGATTGTAATGATGCCGACATACACACAATCGTAGAATAGAAAAAATGTATAACATATAAAGTTTATATTATAAACATACAAATAAATATTCAAGTAATAAATACTCTGTAGTAAAAATTGTTTTATGAAAAATGTTCACATAATTGTTTAAAACAAAAAGTAATTGGAATTTGGTAATAGGAATGTTAGTTGCAGTCAAGGTAAAAAACAAAAAAATATATTAATCAAAACTAAAAAATATTGAAAATGAACAAACACAAATTATAATGCGCACCGGCAATGATGTTTTCTTCGTCCAAGCCAAAATTCCGTTTGACAACTGTTACAACGTGATACTGCATGATCGGGCACCCAAAGGACGCTTGCGGCATTGGGTTGTATTGAGGAACTCGTAGTAGTACAGGAAGATGGACCGCTAGTACTGCGATCTTCAACAGCTTCCCAAGAGCATACGGAGGCATTTTCGACATTATCCAGTGCCGAACACTGCATGTTTAATATATAAATATAAGAGAAAATCGTATTTGTTTGTTTAATTATTATAAATCGCATTGTGATGCATACAAAATATTTAAAATTTCAAGTTTTTATATTTTGCAATAATATAAAAAATTTTAAAAATAATATGATTTAAGACGATTTCATGCTGTTATTTACCACATTATCTTAATAAAATCTTGACAAAGCCATTTTTAGTGAATAGTTAAAAGCTTTATTATTTTAAATAAAATCATAAAAAAATAAATAAATCAGTGGTGTAGATTGTATTGTCAAATGGTGAGTTGGTACTCACGAATTTAATATGTTTAAAAAGTTCTAGGCAAATACTATGAGCGTCAAAAGAAACTACACGTTAGATTTTTATGTTTTCAACTTTATTTTATTGATTTGATTTATCATTTAATTCAAAAGATGCCTACAACAACACAAAATTTAAGATATTTAGGTCGAATTGTAAAAAGGGGGAGAAAAACAAATTTTAATTACTAAATATTTATGCACTATGTCACCTCATAAAATTTTTCAACAAATATTTATTTTGTTTAATGTAAATATCTTTCTTTGACGATTGTTTTAGTAATACGGGCGCTTATGGTCTATTACTGGAGCCTTATTTATTTGTATATATTTTATACAAAAAAGGTGTCGGTAAATAAATAAATAAAATATTTTTGAAAAATATACATATATATTTTTTTTTCATTTTATAAAAACACAATAGCAAAAAGCTTACAATAACAAAAAAAAAAAAAAAAAAAATGTGCAACAAAAACAAAATATACTTCATATTTACAGCGTCAAAATAAATTGTAAAGTAAAAATGACAAAAGAGTTTTAAAGAATTTAGTATTTTCTTTGCTTTCCATTTGATTTGATTACAGATTGCAATCTTCTGGATATTGATTCCAATAGGTTTCTTATTTCTGAACAGATTTTAAGTTATTCCTCCATTATCACTGATTTGATAGAGTCCTTGCTGGTAATAGTTATTTTCCTTATTTTATGGTTCAGATGCTCCCTCAAGTGTTTAATCGGGTTTTGATCAGGTGACTGGGGAGGGGATGATCCATTTGTTTGCGATTACGGTAAAGCAGCCATTTCTTTACAAGTATTTTTGCAGTGTGTTTGGGATCAATGTCTTGCTGAAAGACTCAAGTTTGATCTTGGTCATAAATTATTTATTTAAATGGTGAGGTAATCTGTTTTATTCATAGTAATCTCTACGAAAACCAAGTTACCTACACCATACACCGCTATACCATGACCGAACCACCACCGTGCTTCACTGAGGATATTACATTATACTGGACAAATTCTGAATTTTTGCATTTACAAATTTTAACTGGATTTTTCTCACAGTGTTTCTGAATTTATTGCGTTCATTTTTATAACATTTCACAAAATCCCCACGTAGCTGTTGATTGATTTTCGTCATATACGGGCTTCTTCTTGGAACTCGTCCATATAGTCCATTTGCATGTAGTGCTCCACATATTGTGCTGCCGCCAACGTTGACACATTGAGCATTCTGAAATGTTCTTCCTTTTAGTTTTATTTTATGTCACTTTTAATACAATGGATTGTATTTCAGTCCCATTTAGTTTCTTTGGCCTTCCAGATTTGAGAGGATTTTGTAAAATTTAAAACTTTTCATGTTTATCAATTATGTATTTTACAGTATTGTGGCAAATTTAAATCATTAAACCAATTTCACGCAAAGATTTTCCTTCTTTATAATATTTTGCCACAAGTTCACGAAGTTAATTTATAATTTTTAATATTAATAGGGTGAGTGTGAGTTTATTAAATTTGCTAAACTGTTTTCAAAAATTGTATATGAAAAGCCCTCTGTTGAAATGAAAAATAATTTTGAACATAACCAATAACGACAATAATGCAATTGAATTTCATTACAATAATTCCATACCACACGCCCTGTGTTGAATTGTGAATTGCCCAAAATTAGCATACCTTTAGGTGGCATACAAAGTGGTTCAAATACCTTATTCTGTGTGTTCAACAAATATTTATAATGAAATAAATTTAATGAATCATGTAGGTTATTCATAAGGGTGTCCTAACTGTTGTATGAGTAAAAAAAATTATACGACAATACAACATTTGCAGGTATGTTTTTGCGGTGTACTATGTGATCAGCTGTTGTTTGTTTACTATTTAATCAGGTTTCTTAGTTTATTCCAAATATTTTTTTACGCTTTTATAACTATTGTTGTAAAAATGAAACTGTAAACATATTATCCAACGTGGACTGTTTCTTTTGACGCTCACAGTATGTGGCAGACAATTATTTTTCTTGCGAATGCGTAATAAAGTAAAGTTGAAAACATGAAATGAACATAAAAATGATTGCAACTCAAAACTTTCTTCGATTCAATAATATTCTTTTCATAAAAAGAGCCGCAAAAAATATGTTTTCACGTCTTTTGAATACAATATGACAGTCATATTATTTCACCTAACTTCCACAATACCACTGAGTCGTAGGATTTTTCGAAAGAAAAAAACCCGGATGAAATTGAAATCTGACAGTCAAATAACTCACCAACATTATTTCTACATATTTAGAATAACAATGAAAACAAAAATAACTTAAATTTTAGGCGCCTCATTATACAAATTTTTGCTTTACTTGGTTATTTACTTTTTCATAATAATATAAAATTCTGTCAAAATTAAAAGACGAATTTTCAGTTTAATCTTCGCGGATTTATCGATTTGGTTGGTAGTACTGTTTATGACATCTGTGTCAAATTTCATGTCAATATCTTCATTCTGTCAATAGTGATGGTCGTTGTGGTAAACAACAAATTTTAGTTACGGATGTAAATTCTGCTGCAGAAACGTTAAGGATGTTGCAGAAGGTCTTCGGTGACCAGGCAATGTCGAAAAAAAATATTACAGATGGTACAAGCAGTGTCAAGAATACAGAGAAAGTGTTGAGGACACAGAGAGCCCTGGACAAGAAAAAAATTAACTGATTAACAGCACGTCAAATCGACAATTAGAAATATCGCCTATACTATTGACATTTGAAAAGCATAAATAAGTAAACACTAGTTTAGAAGATATTTCACCCTCAAACGAGGCGTAAAATCTCGATTGCTTCCAAAAACTCAAAATTGTTTTGAAAAAGATAGTCGCATTAATACAATGCTTTCTGGCTACCAGAACGAAATGGAACGCATCGTTACGTGTAGTGAGATTTGGATATCTACGATCCGGAGACAATCGACCAATCAAGTGCATGTCGGCAAAAGGTGTAACAATACCGAAAAGATTTCGCCAAATTCATAAAAAATCAAGGTCAGTTTTTATAGCCTCCGCACCTAAGTTGCAGAGGGTATATATAGGTTTGTTACTCCGTGTGTAACGCATCGAAAAACTAATTTCCGACCCCATAAAGTATATATATTCTTGATCTTTATCACAACTCGAGTCTGTCTGTAGAAATCACGCTCATTCACAAAATAAACCATTTACCTGGGTATGGTTACGATAATATCATTTGCCTTATTCCCACCAGATTGGTGGGGTAAATCGGGCATCATTGTGCTTAGATACGAGCAAACATATGTTGACACCTCTAAAAAATAATAAACCCAGTGTGTTGTAATAATTTAGTGGTTGACCATAATAGTTGTACAACAACATACACAGTTCAAAAAAAGCCACAAAAAAATGATCATGAGCTATGTTAGTATTATTGCCCCATATTTTTCAAAGAAAAATACAATCCCTAATGAAAAACGAAAAATGAAAAATGTAAAATGAAAATTGAAAAATTAAAACTGAAAAATTAAAACTGAAAAATTAAAAAAGAAAATGAAAAATTAAAAACGAAAATTGAAAAATGGAAAATGAAAATTGGAAAATGAAAAATTAACAATGAAAAATGAAAAACGAAAAAATTGAAAATGAAAATTGAAAAATGAAAAATAAAAAACGAAAAATGAAAAATGAATAAAGAATAATGAAAAATGTAAAATTAAAAATTAAAATTCAAAAATATAAAACGACAAATGAAGAATGAAAAATGAAAAAGTGGAAAATCAAATATGAAAAATTAAAAAATAAAAGTGAAAAATGAAAAATGAAGAATGAAATATGAAAAATTAAAAGTTTTAATTTCTATCTTTAGTTTCTTACCTGTTTTTATTATTTTATTTTTTTTTGTATTAAATGTATCCTTAAAATAATTTATTACTTATTTTAATATTAATAATTTTTAACCAAGAAGCATTGATTTTTTTTTTTCTTAATTATCGTGTAAATTCTTAAACCATTCTAACAGGGATCAAACTTTCGGTATTATAACGCCGCACAGTGGACCATATTTTGAGAAGGCGGCCAAAAATCATTTTTTTTTTGTTACCGATTTTAAAGTTATGTTATTGATTTGAAAGTAAATACTAGTAAACCTCGGGAGCCAAAAAATTGCGACCCTATCTCAACTATATCACAGCGAACAGGGTCTTCGAAAATGGGCTTTCTCAGTATTTTGTTAAAATTAAAAATTTCTTTGTAAATTTTTAGTTTTGAATGACTGTAACTTTTTTGATTTAAAAGATTTTGAAGTGAAATAAATTTTGTATAATTTTGTGGCTTCCATACTATTAATGTTAAAAATGTAAAATCACTGAGTCATTCCGAAATTTAAAAAAAAAAATTTTTTTAAACAAGGTCCAAATTTTCCGAAAATCTCCTACTTAATAGAGCATAACTCCTGCCAGTCAGAAGCAGTCAGAAAAAATCTTGCACTCTTCTATAGTCCGAACCCTCCCCTATACTCCTATACCCCATTATACACCCGCCAGTTTCCGCCCGTGTGCACCAGAACAATTTTTCTGACCCAAGGTTAGATATTTTCTGCAAAATTTATGAATACAAAAGTTGTCCACTATGTGGTTAGGATATATTAAGCCAAAAATATTGGACCTTTATCCATCCCAAAAACTGTTTCTGAGTCGATTAAACGATGTCCGTCCGTCCGTCTGAGTGTTATGAATACAAAAGTTGGTCGTACCGGTGCACCGCGGTGTATTTTTTTGCGTGTCGGTAGAGTTGTCAGGAGTTGTTATATACTTATAAAAAAGTATCTTTCAAAAACATTAATAGTCTGAATTAGAGTTATATAGTTTAAATACCTGACAAAATGGGAAACAATTCAAATAACAGGTAAATGGTAAAAAAAAAACTATTGCGACATAGCCCTTTAAGATATGAGCAGGTATGCTTCACCTTTTAAAAGGGGTTAGGGTGTGGGTTTTTATGCTTCTAAAAGTGGTATTAAAAGATAAAAAGTTTTATTTGACATAATTGCAAGAAAGAGTATTTATAATAATGTTTCCACACTTATTATTCATTACAATTTGTGCAATGGCTAAATACTGTTACAGAGATCTGGCAGATATTTATTTTCAACGAAATGATGTAGACGATGTAATTTGCCACATAGTGAGCTACGACTTCTTTAAGAATTGTAACATAGAAGACATTGTAATGCACAAAGGAAAAATTACTAATTTTGCATCGAATTTGAAAAGACAGTACATTGAATGCTCTCATAGCAAGGCAAAGATGTACAAACGTTACCAAGACTGGTTAATAAAGGAACTTATTTTTGAGAGTGTATCTACAACTGCCAACGAAAGTGGAAACAAGTAAGAGTGTTAAATTCGGCTGTGCCGAATCTTTGATACCCTCCACCTCGGTTTGTTAAACTTAATACCAAATTATTTCAGCAAATTCTTTGGGTTGGTTTTCTTCTTTTCTATTATTTCGGATTTATTTCGGTGTTTGCTTTTTGGTCATCGTGGTTGCTGATCGGCATGCATTTTGGTTATATACCTATATGCATGCGTTTCCGGTTATATGACATAACTTCTCGTTTAATTTAGTTTTTGCTAATTAAATAGCTCGCCCTAACCTCCATTGCAAAGGTAATGGTTGTGTAGAGTGGCTATATGCATTAAATCGTGCTAATTGGAGATGGCTGTATAGTTTCTTTTAACTGGCCACATATTTCTTCATTGTGGCCATATAGGTTGGATGGAGTAACAAAATAATAACCAAAAAAAAAGCTCTCTCAACTTTTTTTTAAAATATTGCCATATTTTGAAAACATAGAGAATAAATTTATAATAATAAATAATCAAATTAGGGATGAAAAACGCAAAAAACGAAAAGTCCCAAACATTTTAAATAAAATAATTTAATGTTATCTTTATTTTCTGAAAAACTTCAAATTTTCATCCAAAAAAAATTTTGAAAATTTATATATAAAAAATAACATTCTCATAAAATTACGTTTACTTATGTAACAATTTTTATGTTAGCAATTCTTAAATATCATTTGAGGTTTTCTTAAATTCATTGAATTTAAATTAATATCGACAAATCTGTTTTTCTATTTATTTAAATTGTAAAGGAGTGGCATCTCTGTCAAAATAAGCAAAAACACAAAGAATAGAAAAAAACAAATTACTTCGTGTTTGACAGGATGATTTTATGTTTATGTTTAATATCTTTATTTTTTTTACTAATATTTCTGTTTATTTATTTGAAAATGAAATAATGAATTGAATATGCTATTTAATTTTTTTATTTATATAAAAAAGTTTTTTAATTAAAGCAAAATATTTTCACTATTTCATGATTTTTATTTATGTATGACGACATTTCAACCTAAAAATTTAAGTTTTTATCGACACAAAAATGGTTGTCGTTTAGATAACAACAACAGCTGACTTTAACAATAGCGAATAATATCGTTTCAAAATTTTACTGATAATTTTGCAATTTTCTTTTTTTTTTACAATTCGACTATCGTTAAAAGAAGTTACTGAATCGCGGTACTGAAAAGTTATTAATATCTCCTGAATGGCAATATTTTTTTTAAATGTAAACATTTTTATATGTAAAGATATTTCTAAATTTAAAATTATTATTTCCGACGTTTTGATATGATTTTCTGAAACTCAATTAATATTTTCTAATTTATAATTGGAAATTTTATTTTCAGTTTAAAAAGTGAAATTTTGTATTTATGTGAATAATAATGCTTTATTAATTATAAACAATTTTTAAAAATTAGATGTAATCGCAATCAGATATTTTATAGGTAAAGCAGAATAATAATTCTATATAACTATGTAGAACTGTTTTGTAAGCAAAAAACTCATTGACGAACTCGGTAACTCTATTTTGTAAAGACAACAAAAAGTTAACCCCCCAATCTCACATCACACTGAAATTGTAAAATCGTTGTGTACGTATTATCAACGAAAAATTGTTCGAATTAGTCGAATCCATCGCCATTAAATTTTATGCTCAAACATCTGACTGCAATCTCATTTTTAAAATGTTGTCGAAGCGTAAACTTGAAAAAATTTGTATACTTCTCTCTCTTATTTTATTTTAAGTAGAGTTACCAAGTTTATTATACAGGCACATGTTTGAGGGAAAATGTTTACATTTATTATTATTAGTATTATTTTAATAATAGTTAATAATATTTATGCTCTATAATTAACAAACTTGCGTTTTTGTATGCGCATTTCAAAAAATAAATCATTATAATAGATTTAACAAGTTAAAACTTTAATTACAATTTTACAGAATCCAGTAAATTTGCATTAAATTTATAACAGGGTAACATTAATCATCGTTAGTGTCTGCCACTATTCGCACGAAAAATTTGGTGCCATTAGTGTGACCACTGCGGAAAATGTGTGTGTATTAGTAAAAAAAAATGTGAGTGTATTGAGTTTTTCGAACTTGCAGTGTGATGTGAGATTGGTGGGTAATATGCAAAACTTATGTTCATATTTGTAAAAGAATAATGAAAAAACGTATGAAATAAAAGACCAACCCGTGTATACTCTTAACAATGTTCTGTATGATATCTAGTTGAAAATATTAACATTCATGTTAAAATAGAAAAAACTATTGCAAAGCTAATTAGAACAAACAAAAATTATGCCGGCATCTACTGTGGCATAGTCACGCTGAGCAAAATGAAGTGACACTCTGTTAATACAAAAGAAATGTATTTTCCCCACAACAAAATACTGCAGAATTTTATGTAAATAAAATAACCGATTTATTTCTAACATGCAGTTACTATGAATATACATACATACATATATATAATATATGTACATTATTTGTATTATTTAATATGTGTATGTATGTATATTTAAATATTACACACAAAAAATACAACATCAAACGTTATTTTTGTGTTTTTCTCTTTAAATAAATTAATACATAAATTTTTTGCTAAATTTACATTTGGGCAATTCACAACAGGTGTTGTACATTGTATGTTGTATTGAAATACACAATACAATCATTTGTTGTGAACACTCAGTTGTATTTTCATATTGTAAAACGCTTTCTTTAGTAATTTTCGATCCAACGAGGAAAGATAGCTTCGTCGCTTCTGCTATTTTGTATAAGAGAAAACACTTGTCAGTGTTTGCTTTTTGGTCGTGAGATATACCCTGGAGTTTTAGTTACGTACCTCTTGCATTTTAATTTATAATGAAAAAAAAAATGTTAAATGTTTTGGTTGGTACTGAATGAGAAAATACATACTAAAAATATAAACATTAATTTTTATACAAATAAACTTATCGATGTATTTGCGTTATTTGCATTATTTGCCATATTTTATTTTATAATTATTTATGCTGATAATATTCTATGTATTTGTTTTTTCTTTTTCATAAAAACTGGCATTCACTTGGAACTGATATGTTATGATACAATATACAACATTTACTAAACATAGCAAATGAAGTTGGATCGTGTATCAGATTTTTCAGTGAAAATTATCAACAACAGTTTTACACTATTGTAAAGTGATACACGATACAGGAGAAAAAACGATACATTACCCATTGTGAATTGCCCAATTGTTTTTTTTTATTAACAACTAGGTATTTTAGCATTATTTGCTTTAGATGTTGGTGAATTTTTACTCCCTTTATATTAACTCGTAGTGTCTGCTTGTCGAAAAAATTTTGGATCGATTTTAACCACTTTCCCGTGACCCAATCGATCTGAAATTTTGGAGGCAGGCTTGTGGCAATGACAGAAATGATCTAACATATTTTTTTAGTGATGCCAAAACAATGGAAACTTTAAAATTTTTCTACCAGAGTTGATAAAAAAATGTACAAAGGGTTTGTTTTTGTTATATTATTACCATAACGACCACAAAAACAACAAGTCCAGCTATGAAAACAATGCAACATTTAGAATAACAACAAGAACAATATAGAAATATCATGTTTTTCATTTTTTTTTACTTTTTCAGAGATTTCCCTGGACCTGTTCCACCGATTTTAATGATTTTTGAAGTAGAAATCTTTCCATGAATTTGGTGAATCATTCTCACTAAAAATGATCACTGTAGCTGCACTATTGAGGGCGTGATCGTGACAAGAACAACATAGAAAATTATTTTTTTTCAAGACTTTTTTAGTTCTTCATTCAAATCTCGGGCCCTAATCGACCGATTT
Organism: Cordilura impudica; assembly: GCA_963682025.1. NCBI lineage: Eukaryota > Metazoa > Arthropoda > Insecta > Diptera > Scathophagidae > Cordilura > Cordilura impudica. The sequence goes on along the minus strand of OY821520.1, from coordinate 211,253,866 downwards.
GGACGATTTTAAATAGCAAACTTCTCAGGATGTTAGTGAATCATTTTTATGTCAACGAGTACCCTAGCTGCCGGATTGATGCCGTCATCGTGATTTCCACAGACGGACAGACGGACATCGCTATATCAACTCCGGTTGTTATAAGGATCACAAATATATAAATTTTATGGGGTCCAAAATTTTTTTTCTAATTATTACAAACGGAATGACAAACTTATATATACCCTCTGCACACTGGAGTGGAGGGTATAACAACTCTACAACAGCAACAATGACAGTCATATGTTTTTCAAATAGGAAAAAACTGTTTATGTGTTAGTTTCGGTCATTCCCCAGTATGCATTGAAATATTAAGTTCTTAAATTGATGTCAAATGTAATTCTCAACTTGGGTTGAACAATTTTTCTCCTTGTTTGCTTTCAACTTGACATCAAGTTGAGACTTAACATTTTTTCCAATCTTTGAGAAACATTTTTACTCTCAATTGGATATCCAACACTTTTCTCCACTTGAGACCAAACATTTTTTCAACTTGAATACGATTTGTGTTAAGTCTGAGATATAGATATAGATATACCAACAAATTTACATACCTATTTATACCACAACCAGTCAATTTGACTGTATATGACAAGTTCTATTCATTTATATTATAATGCTTTATCGTTTGAGAGAATTGATGAGATATATAAAAATTGGTTCTAAGGCGAAGCAAGGGTTGTTTTTCCAATAAGCGGGGGGTGTGAGGGGCAAGGCCCCCCGCATTGATAACATTGAAATTAAAAATTTAGGGGTTTAATATCTCGGTTATTTATGAAATATGCCCAAAAAAATATGAAATTATATCCCAAAAATCAATTTATGTCACAGGGCAAATAAGTAATGTCAAAAAAAAATTGGGGCATAACTTCCGTTTCAGTTTGAGGCATAAGTTCGTACCCCCATAAAAAATAAAAATATAAAAACTCATCAATTATATTCCAGTTTTATTCAGAATGATCATGTTTACATGCTTTACAAATACTAACTTTTTTTTCCACGCATTTTCCGCACACATATTTCTTACAGATGTCACAATTTGTAGTTGTCTTGTTGTTATTACAAAGTCCTATTTGGCACCATTTACGTACTGGCCGGGGATTCTGGGTTGCTGGACGGAGAATTTCACTTGCCCTCCCTTGTCTTGATGACTTATATTCAGATGTGAGCTCTTCAGCTAATCGAAACAAAAAGTCTTTCCTAGAAATATTTTTTCCTGTTATACTTCTATACAAAATCCAGGAATTGATGCCGGCCAAATCTAAAATATTGAAAAATACTTGAAGTGGCCACCTTCTGGATCCTGATTTCACACTATACTTTCTTGCCATTTGATCAGTTACATCAACACCGAATTTGGTTTTATTGTAAAAAGATATAGTCTCAGGTAGTTTCTTGGAACTGGTATCAATTGTGACGCCTTTGTGTTTAGTACTCAATAAAACAACCTTTTTGTTAGGCTTACTCTTATAAACAGTAAGTGTGCATTCATTTGTTTCATATAGATGCGTTGAAAAACGTTCCATACCATCTTTTTTTTCTTTGCAAATTTTTGGAAGCTCCCGTTTGTTGCAACGTACTGTACCAACCAATGCAGTATTTTTAGCTAATAATTTTGAAGCCAGGGGGAGGCTGGTAAAAAAATTGTCGGTTGTCACACACCTTCCTTTCATGATATAAGGTTCTAGTAGTCTTGTTACAACAAATTCACTGAGAGGAGTTGACGAATTTCGTTTTTCGTCTTTTCCTAAATAGGGAAAGCCATTTATAACATACTTCGTTTCAACATCAGAAGCCAGCCAGAATTTTATCCCAAATTTGTCGGGTTTGTTTGGCATATACTGGGTAAATCGACATCTAGCCTTCGTTGGAAACAGTTGCTCATCTACTGTGATAAATGCTCCTGGTTTGAAAGCGTTTTGACTATTCTCGATAAATTTATCCCAAACAGTTGATACCAGCGCAAATTTATCCGTTTGCAAGCGCTGACTCCTCTCATTTCTTTTATCAAAGCGAATAAAACGTAAAATTTCCGTAAAGTCATTCCTGCTCATATTTTCGGAAAAAAAATCAGGACCCCACTTTTTGTTCCATAAATATGATAATTTCAAACCTTTTGCTTCGTATGCACCACGGCCATACAATATTCCAATAAAAGCCTTCAGTTTTTCCTGCGAAAGGGTCCACTTCTTACCTAAAACTCGAGAGGCTTCTATTTCAGTGCAATTTCTAATATGTTCTAATATATGATGATCAATCAATAGTAAGAAGGCACTGCTTATCTCTTCTTCCATAATATTTCTTCTAGCATGTGCTGTAGGCCCAGGTAAATCTTTGAAAATGCAATGACTTGGTAACCTTCCAACGGCACCCCCTTCTTGTATTTTTTTCCAAATTGTTCCATCAGCAGAAACTTCAATTTGCATATTTTGTGTATTTTCCTCTTCAGAACTCGAGGAAAGCCGCATACATCTTCGTTTTTGCGTATTATGCTGTTGTCTTATGTTGTCTTCTTCGTCACTCGATTCGCCTCCAACATTTTCATCAAATTCCTCGTTATCACTGCTTTCAATATGAACACTTTGATTACCATCATCATCCGTATCACTGTCGCATCCCAAAAACTCATATTCGCTATCACCACCATCAACGTCTGATAGATCCAAAAGTATATCTTGTATTTCTTCCAATTTCAAAATTTTTCGTTTTTCCATTATGAGCAATTTGTATGTAGCAAAAGTAATAAAATTATTTCTTACTGAACAGAACAGAACTCAATGAAAATTATTTCTTACTGAACAGAACAGAACTCAATGAATAAATGGTTTATAACAGTTTCCTACGAAATTCTTGATAAAAAAAATAAATAGGGAGATCCCCGAAAAATATGAAATTTGAAAAATATGCTGTTATACAATACTATTTTACCAGGGATGTGCAAACATTTTTCTTTACACGCCATTTTCCAAACAAGGGAATTTCCTAAAAGTGAAGAATATAAAGCATTTGCACATAGAACTACAAAAACGTGTACCAGGTCAAAATGACTGGTTTCGGTATAAGTACCAAAAACAAAAAAAAAAATTTTTGTTATGAACACAAAATCAAATTAACTTATCAAATTATTTGTATTTAATTGTTGTTATAAAAGTCATATAATAGTTTCGAAAAAAAATAAATATACATAGTAAATATTTATGAAATAAAAGGTAAAACCAGTCATTTTGACTGGTATGGTAAATCTAGTGTTAAATATGTCATAAATAATAAATTAAATTAAAAAATGCCAAAAAAGTACAAATAAATCACTGATATATTTTTAATTATTTCTGCTTTTTGTCGAATTTTTCAAAAAATGTACAACTAATTAATTCATTTATTTTTAATTCTAGATTTTAAAAAATGTACATAATATGTACATTTAATGTTAAATATGTACATAGTAATGTTAAATATATAATGAAATTAAATTGAAACATTAAAAAAAGTACATTGTTTTCATTTCTAAAATTAGTATAATATGGCAATTCCGTACCTTCCATTTGATACCGATTGGAAATATTTCTTTGCTATCAAGTTGAGAATCACAAATTTCTCAATTTGATAACTATGAAAATCGCCATATAAAAAATGTGCCTTTTAAGTTGAGAAGACTATATTCGAACTATTGAGGGCATTTGAGAATTAACGTTGGAGATTTGAGAAATGTATTTGATCTCAAATGCACCTCAAGTTGATAGCAAACAAAAATGTTTATTGGGACATTTATTGTAGGGTCGTTTGCACACACACAAAAAATAGAAAATAAATTGTCAATAAGCAAAGCAAGTGGCTTCGAAATTCGATGATGCCAGTTAATCATTTTTTGTTCACGCGGAATTTATAATTGGAGGAATTTTTTTCTCGAGAAATGTATTTTCCGTGAGAAAGAAATTCCTTGAGAATATTCATAATTGGGATGAATAACTTTTAATTGGAACTTTTTAGTCAGAATAAATCATAATTCTAGTTAGATATTGGTTAATATTTAATTAGAAAAAATATTGTGGTGGCATCTACGCAATTATTGAGGCAGTCACGGAAAAATTAAATGCAAGTCTGTTTTTTTTAATATAACAAAAATGGATTTTCCCTTTAACAAAATATGGCAGAATTCTTTATAAATGAAATGCAAAATGGAAAATCAATTTTGTGCTAATTCTTAACAAAATTAATAAAATATATATATGTATTATTAATTTATTAATATTTGTAATTTTATTTGACACAATTTCACACACAGTTTTACAGATCAACTGTTTTAATTAGAAAAAATATTGTGGTGGCATCTACGCAATTATTGAGGCAGTCACGGAAAAATTAAATGCAAGTCTGTTTTTTTTAATATAACAAAAATGGATTTTCCCTTTAACAAAATATGGCAGAATTCTTTAAAAATGAAATGCAAAATGGAAAATCAATTTTGTGCTAATTCTTAACAAAATTAATAAAATATATATATATATGTATTATTATATTTATTAATATTTGTAATTTTATTTGACACAATTTCACACACAGTTTTACAGATCAACTGTTTTCAACTGATTTAGAAGTTTTCTGTTTTTGAAACAGTAGTGCCAATTTGTAACATTTTGTGATGTAATGAAAATCGCAGAATAATAAGTTAATATTGCAATAAAAAAAACTTTGGTAAATTTACATTGAAGATGGTAAGAAATGAATGAGAAAAAATATATAGACATTTTAGAAAAGCACATTTAATGTTAAACTTTATGCACAAAATATATGGGTTTTTGTTGTTTCGAATTTAACTGTGGCTCTAAGTGAAAAGTTTTAGACCGATCGTATATTACATCTTGAGGATCCTCACCTAATATTTTCAAATATTTTAAATTCTTTTTAACTCATTTAACCTCATTACGAAAATAGTAAAACAGTAAATATAGAAAATCCACGCACCTCAAAAAATTGTTTTCTATGAAATAAATTAAAGACATTTCATATTATACAATTTTCTTTCAAAAATGTATCAATTATTGCAAATTTGAAATTTGACATATAGTATTTGTACATATATTTGTATAGATTTCGCAGTATGAAAAGAACTATTATTTCTTTATTTAGAATATATGTAAGTATTGCTCGCAAAAAAATGCAACATCATGAATGAAACACATAGACGACTGCTGGCAGCAGCATTTGTAGTCGTATAGTCAGCTACTTGATTTTTCTGAATACGACAGCAACATATAATACAAATGCATTTTTATTTAAATATACAATTACTTTTACTTATTGAAAATGCATTAGTACAACGTAAAAATAAATAAATTAGTTTAACGCCTTTTGATTATTAATGGAATTATAGCCTTTCATTTTGCGATTTTTTTTTTTAAACAAAATAAAATATTTCATAGCACTAACTTCTTTTACATATTTTGTTATATTGTCAACACTATTTTTGTTTTGTAGCCAACAAAACACACTTGCAGTTTTTTTTTTCTATTTGAAGAACATATGACTGCCATTGTTGATGTTGTAGAGTTGTTTTTTTTTTTGATTTTGTTTCGTTAACTCTTTTGTATTAAAGCACCTCCAATATATGTATCCATTTTAGTTTGCAAATTCAGTATATTTATAATTTATTACTTACAGCAAAAAATAATAGAAACAATTTTATCAGTTATGCTTACGAAACTATATAAATAGACTTGAAGTTGGCTGCAAAAGCAGTAGCCTGTGTAAAGAACAAGTTAGCGACATGTAACTGTTACGTAACGTGTCAGCCTTTTTTTCACATGAAAAGTATTGGGACGTTCCGGTTACGTTCGGTAACTGTTTTAAATGATTTTCATGTAAAAAAAAACAACTGACTCGTTACGGTTACGGTTAGAAAACATTGACCTTTTATATGTATTATAATGCTATGAATGCATTTATCTTTATTTTATTTTATTTATATATTCTTTTTTTTTGTATTGTATATTATTTTTTTTTATTATTACTATTTCATTTAATTATTTTTTTCTTTAAATAAATTAACACATAAAAATTTGTTTTTTAAATTATTGGTGAACTTTTACTCCCTTTATTTACTGCCTTTATATTAACTGGTAGTGTCTGCTTGTCGACAAAATTTTGGATCGATTTTTAGCCCCTTTCCCGTGAGCCAATCGATCTGAAATTTTGCATGCAGGCTCGTGGCAATGACAGAAATGATCTAACAAATTTTTTTAGTGATGCCAAAACAATGGAAACTTTTAAAATTTTCTACCAGAGTTCACAAAAAAATGTACAAAGGGTTTGTTTTTATTATATTATTACCACAACGACCACAAAAACAACAAGTCCAGCTATGACAACAATGCAACATTTAGAATAACAACAGGAACAATATGGAAACATCATGTTTTTCATTTTTTTTTTAATTTTTCATAGATTTACCTGGACCTGTTCCACCGATTTTAATGATTTTTGAAGTAGAAATCTTCCCATGAATTTGGTGAATCATTCTCACTAAAAATTATCACCCTAGCTATCCTATTGAGGGCGTGATCGTGACAAGAACAACATAGAAAATTATATTTTTTCAAGACTTTTTTTAGTTCTTCATTCAAATCTCGGGCCCTAATCGACCGATTTGGACGATTTTAAATAGCAAACTTTTCAGGATGTTAATGAATCATTTTTTATGCCAACGAGCACCCTAGCTGCCCGATTGATGCCGTCATCGTGATTTCCACAGACGGACAGACGGACATCGCTATATCAACTCCGGTTGTTATAAGGATCACAAATATATATATTTTATGGGGTCCAAATTTTTTTTTCTAATTATTACAAACGGAATGACAAACTTATATATACCCTCTGCACACTGGAGTGGAGGGTATAAAAAGGGTCGACCAGCAAAACCAATTGACGGATGTAGTGAAAGATCTCGAAGACGCAAGCTGGAGAATATCAATGAAGAAATTTCTCAAAGAATTATTAAGGATTCATTTTTGCACCAAATTCAACCAACCCAAAATAAAAAAAATAAAATTGAAATAATTGAAAAAATAGTAGAAGCGAGCCCAAGGCGCACAAAGAGGATTTTGAAAAGCATTCCTACACCAATTGAAGATAAGAAATTTACGCCGGAAGAAGCGTTCGCCCTATTTTTGGATTTGAAATTGACCAAAAATCAATATAAGGAATTGCGGAAGCGAACCAAAGAAAAGAATTGTGGGATTTTTCCAGAGTATCGATATTTAGTTTCTGCCAAAAAAGAATGCTTACCTTCACAATCTGCTATTAGTGTCACTTCAACATCAGCAGAAATAAAATTGCAAGATCTCCTTGAACATACTGCAGAACGATTGCTAAATACGCTTGATACTGATCATTAAAAAAAAAATTGGTAATGGCAGCATTACTTTAATTTCTAAATGGGGATGTGATGGATCCTCTGGTCAGAAACAATACAAGCAATTTAATGCCGAAAATTCATCAGATGCTAATTTATTTATGGTATCTTTCGTTCCATTGCGCTTAACAAAAAGGTATAGCGTCTTAGAGCCGTCAACTAGTAGAGCAACAGAAATTGATATATGGAAAAATGAAATTCCTTCTTCAACAAAGTATTGCAGACCAACAAAATTTGCATTCAGAAAGGAAACCAAAGATGTTATAACTGAAGAAGTTCAAAAAATAAAAGATCAAATTAAGGAACTTCAACCAGTAATTTTTAAATTTGATGACCAAGACATTGAAGTACTACGAATGTGGAATGTTTATACTATGGGGAACAAATAATTCAAAACAATATGCTACCAATAGAAGATCTATCTGAAGAAGCGCAAGAAAAAAGGAACAAAGACTACAGATTCTTTCGCGAGCACAACACAAGGAAAATGTCCAGATGTTGTACTAATGAAGACCTTATCACTATTTTGTTGTGCACTTCAGATCCATATATGTCCAACATTCGTCAAAAATGGAAAACTACCTCTATTGAATTAGACGAAGAAGCTAAACAACTTCTAGAAGATGAAAATCAAGGCTATTTAGAAGAAATTTTTACTAAAATTGGTTGATTTAAAGTACTTTTTCATTACACTAACAATAAGTTACACTCTTTTTTATATAGTTAAAAAATTTTCTTGATTTAAAAATTTATATATTTTGTAAATTTACAATAAAAATTGTTATATTTCATAAATTTACCATAAAAATTGATATAGAAATATTTAAAAAGACAATAAAAAAAAATTTAACTAAAGCAAAAACATACGAGTTTTTCATTGAAACTTCTCTATCTTGAACCAATATAAGGTAACTTTTACGTTCGCTGCTTAATAAATAAATTATATTTTAACTCGGGATCTTTCAAAAAAAAAAAACAACCTTTGGCCCTTGTGCACATTAGGACTAAAAAAATTGGCATTTTCTGAAAAAATTAAAAAATTAAAAATTGTTAAAAAGTATTAGTTGTAAAATTAACTGAAAAAATAAGACATTATATTAAAAAAAAAACCTTTTTTTTTACCTTTTAACACTTCACTTTTGTACTAAAATTCAACTACAAATGAAAATGTATTTTAAACCCTCCGTAACTTTTTTTTATTTTCGGTCGAGAATTACGTTTTATAGCAAAACTTAAAGGCTAAAGTCTCACCTACCAAACAAAAAAAACCGCATATCAAAATTACAATCCAATCAAAAGTTATATATTTTTGGCCGCCTTCTCGTCAAATGGTCCACTGTGCACCGGTTGCGTTATATAATGAATTTCATTAGTGTTCTATGAAATACTTAGGGAACTTATAGCATTTCTACTCTAGTAATCAAATAGTAATTAATTCTTTCTATAGGAGATATGATCATTATTTTTTATAAAAAGAAATTATAATACAAACTGGCCAAAAAGAAAAACAATTAATTTTAAATTTAACTAAAGGACCCCTGCTGCTCCGCAGCATAATATTATATTATATTAATTTTTATAATATAATACCAAAATTTGCCAAGAGAAGTTAACGTACAGTAATGCCAAAATATGCCAAGATAAGTTAACGTACAGTAAAAGTAAAGTTGATTCTCCACGCATAACCTTCCTCAAACCCAACGAATTTAAGAAGTTAATAGCTCAAAAGAAGGAGCTTGATCCACTGAGTGTTCTTAGACACAACTCTAGTTATAGAGGTTTGAGACAAGAAAAATATTGAAAAAAATCTTGAATGCAAAGTTTATTCATAAATTCTTTTAATATATAAGATTTAATATATAAGATTGGTATTCGGAATTAATTTTTCAGTATCGGCAACAGTTTTAAAGCTTAAGACGCAGGTGGAGGGTATCAAAAAATTTGGCACAGCCGAATTTAACGCTCTTACTTATTTCCATTATCATGGTGTGGTGCATTATGCAACTGTTAGCAACGAATAAGAGTAAATAAATCGGGATCAAAACAGTGTAACAATTATATTAATAGCAAAGTGTGAAAAAAAAATTGTAAGGAGTGTACACTTGCTAGAAAAAGTATCCGCACACTGGAAGATGAAAATTTTAAATATTAACAGCCGTATTCATAAAAAATCTTAAATCAGGTTTCAAATACAAATTAGTTAAAACACATTTTAAGCCTACAAAGGTTTGTTAAAAATTCGTATTCATAATCAGTATTTTAAGTAATAAACGTTTTAACGTTTTATTAAACGCCATGATGGCAACACTATATTTTTTATTTGTCACTTGAGTCGAAATGATGCAAAACTATGGTTATTAATTCATACGGTATTCGTATCTATAATTTTTTTTGCCGTGTTTGAGAAAAATATGGTTTTATAGAAAAAAATTAATGATAAACTTGTCTATTAAATAAATAAAGAAAAACAGTCAAAACAAATTCATAGGTAGAGATGTAATTTAGGTGGTGTTTTTATTGCAGATTAAAAAAGGATTCACCACTAGTTTTTTTATATAGTTGACTTAACTAAGCTACTTTAATAATTTGTATAAATACTTTGATTGATGTGGATAACAAAGAGGTTTATAAGCGCAAGCGTTCCTTATCAGGAATAGAAAACGGTTCGCTCCTTTTTTTTTTGTAAATTTTCTTTTGACGATCATTTGAGATTTGGGCAATAGTTTCTATTGTAAACAAAATACAATTAAAACATAAAATTTTGTTTGTTAGATTTGACATATTGGAATTTCTGGCATTTCAGCCTTCATCAGCGATTTATTGAACATTGTGATAATTGTTATGCTATAATTGAATAGATTGTTTCTATATGAAATTTTTCTACTTAGGGCGGCCGTGAGGTTTGAACCCTTAACCTTCACATACACTCGTACTTGCACTTTTGGTCAGTGTGGTGAGTGTGCTAAGAAACAATCTATTCGATTATAACATAACAATTATCACAATGTTCAATAAATCGCTGATAAAGGCTGATTAAGAATACAGTGTAGTTATGAATTTTTGAAATATATGGGACCTTCTCCGAGAAAAGGGACCTAGTATGTGAAAATTAAGCTTTGAGAAAAAAACGCATTTAAAGTTTCTACACCCTTTTAGGTACCAGAATCCACCGTTTTTGACACAACCCGTTTTTTGACACACTAGGTCCCTTTTCACGGAGAAGGTCACATATGCTTTCTTCTCCTCTACCACGCACCATTGAAATAAACTTTTGTCAATAAAAATAGTTCTTACCAATTCTATTAATCAAATATAGCGCGTTCATCTTATATATTAAAAGAATTTATGAATAAACTTTGCATTCAAGATTTTTTTCAATATTTTTCTTCTCTCAAACCTCTATAACTAGAGTTCTAAGTACCGTAGACTGTTGACATAGGTCTAAGAACACTCAGTGGATCAAGCTCCTTCTTTTGAGCTACTAACTGCTTAAATTCTTTGGGTTTGAGGAAAGTTATGCGTGGAGAATCAACTTTACTTTTACTGTACGTTAACTTATCTTGGCATATTTTGGCATTACTGTACGTTAACTTCTCTTGGCAAATTCGTTGGGTTTGAGGAAAGTTATGCGTGGACAATCAACTTTACTTTTACTGTACGTTAACTTCTCTTGGCATATTTTGGCATTACTGTACGTTAACTTCTCTTGGCAAATTTTGGTATTATATTATAAAAATTAATATAATATAATACTAGAGGACCCCTGCTGCTCCGCAGCATTATATTATATTATATTATATTAATTTTTATAATCTTTTAAAACCGGTTCCTGCCAAAAAAAAAAATATGTGTATCTGTCAATTTCTTTCATAATAAATGTTTATTTTCATAAGAAATAGGTAATGATATTAGTTTCAATGAATATTTTTACATGTTAAATAAAATAAATTCTTCTAATTAAGGTATATTTCTTTTTTAAACTCTTTCTTTTAACTCATACTCTCTGTCTGTCTGTCTGTCGTGGGGCAACCCCATTACTCCTTATCCCATTGATCTGAAACTTGACCCATAGTCTTGTTGTGACTACTGATTAATTTTGGGGTAGTCACGGAGTGATCTGAATGTCATTTGCCCTCATCCGATCGATCTGAAACTTCGTCCATACACTTGCTGTGAAAAAAGACTAACTTTGACTTAGTCACGCACAGTCACGGAGAGATTTAAAACGGCATTACCCTCATCCAATCAATCTGAAACTTGGTCGATATACTTGCTGTAGAGAAAGATTAACTTCGACATAGTCACGCACAGTCACTCATAGTCATGCACAGTCACGGAGTGATTTAAAACCCATTTCCCCTTATCCGATCGATCTGAAACTTGGTCGATAGACTTGCTGTGAAAAAGATTAAATTTGACATAGTCACGCATAGTCACGCACAGTCACGGAGAGATTAAAACCTCACTTCCCCTCATCCAATCAATCTGAAAATTGTTCCATAGACTTGTTGTGACCAAAAATAGTCACACAAAGTCACGCATAGTCACGGAAAGATTCAAAACTCATATCGCACCTGTACCTCTAAAGTGAGTCAACTCAAAATTTTTCAATTTTCACTTTTTGCAATAAAACGATATACAGTGGTCATATCTACCCACTGTAAAAATCTTACATCGATTTTTCTAGTCTTTTGCAAAAAAAAATACAGTTGTAACCCTCTTTGTGTTATAAGAATAAAATCGCAAAAACAACTACTGTTGGATACTTATTATTCGCAATTCTTTACAATTAAAAAACTGTTTTTAAATTTTATATTAAATATTAAAAAAACAGTTTTTTGCCTCTACTGAAAATTTTTAAATTGTGAGTTGACTCACTTTAGAGGTACGGTGCGATATGCACAAGGAAAGAAAGAGTTTTAATAAAAACTGTTTTTTATGGGTTAGATTATTTAATTTAGTTTCACTTCTTCATTTTCAAATGTGTTTACAATCACCTGTTTCTATGAACTTCCAAATTCTTACAAATTGCTAATTTTTCTTACTCTCTGAAATTTCGGTTTTTACTAGTTTTTACTGGGAAAGTAAACGAACAGAGCTAACCTTGGAAACCATTATTTGAGATGAGTTAAAAAATCCAAGATATCGGTGCTGATAGCAAAATTAGGGTAAATTTTTTCTGATCATAGGCAGAAGCCACTTCTCAGCGCAGTACTTCGCTCAAAACCACAAATTCAAAAATTCAATTTTGTCAAAACCTTGTTCTGGTCGCCTTTCCAAATTAAATGTACGCGAAAGCGATTTATTTCCAATCTAGTAAAACAGAATCACAGAAGTACTGCTTTCCAAATTATTTCTAAAATCAAAGAATCTTACGCAAAGACACACATGGAAGACCATTAATTTCCGATGTCAATAGAATTAAATGTATGAACTTTGCAAATGAGTATGTGAACAAGGATCCAGATGTTTTGGGGACGTGTTTTATTTTAAGATGCGAGCAAGTTTTGCATTTTCGGAATAACCATTAGGCCGATGCCACGCAATGAGCGGCAAAGCGGCCAGCGGCAGAGCGGTGAGCGGCGAGTTTGAGCGGCAAGTGGCTTATTACTGAGCGGTTAGTTGTCAAAATGCCATTGTCAATGTTATTATTTATTATTTATATAAAAAGTTTTCATAATAAAAGCAAAATATTTTCACTATTTTATGATTTTTATTTATGTATGACTACATTTCAACCTTTTTTAACGTATTATCGATTGAAAAACAACACAAAAATGGTTGTCGTTAAGATAACAACAAGAGCTGACTTTAACAATAGCGAATATCGTTTAAAAATTTTACTGAATACCAAAATCGATAATTTTGTAGTTATATTTATATTTTATATTTATATTTTATATTTATATTTTATATTTATATTTAGAAATGAAAATATTCGAGCTCTAGGCCTTCTTTTATTAGTTTTAAATAATAATTTTTATTTATTTGTTGCCGATATTTAGTTTTTCTTTGAAAGACATAATCTGGGCTTTTAATCTAGAAATAACAACAAAAAACATATATATGTATAAGTACACAAATCAAACACGTATGTTCCTATAACACAACAAAAAACTCTTATCAAACTTATCTTAAACTTATCAAGCACAAAACTTAAAAACAATGATGAGTTGTTTCATCAATGTCTAATTACCAACTAAGCTTAAAATAAATATTGCACTATGATCGTTTGTTAACGAGATGTCTGTATAATCTTGCAGAGTTCTCATCGACGCACAGTGGCGCCATTTGAGTTTTTTCGTTGCAAAAATCATATCTTTTGAACCGAATAACATAATTGAACAGTTTAAACAGCATATGATAGATAACTGTTCAGCCTATGAAATGAGCGTTTGGAAAGGGTGCTACGCTTTGTAGGGCCCTACTTATGGGTTATCAAATTTAAAATTTGTAGAAAAATCAATTTTATGCTAACTAAAAAAAATTATTTTTACATTTTTAGATTGTTTTTATTTTTTTTCTTTAGGGTTTTATGTTTTAAATTATTACCCAACAAATTAAAAAAAAATTACTTCTTTTTTAAATTTATTTGTTCAATTTTCTGTAAAATATTCATCACAATTCATAAGAGAATGTATAGATAATAAGACTAATCATTTCTAAACTATAATTATTTTCTAACTCTATTCGTGACTTCACATGCCGCAGGGAAGAAAGAAGTGGATCGGAAGATGCTGCCAACATGTTGAAGAGGTCCTCATTTTGCCTTACCCTTGATGCTTTGAATGTGTTCTGCAATCTATATTTTTTATAAAATTTGTTAAGAGACTCCTGTGCTTCTTCAGAAAGCTCTCCAATTGGCAAAGACTGGTACTCAATTATATTTTGGCCATGCGCCAATATTTTATGGACGGTTGGGGTCAACTTCTTCTGTGGATACATTTCTGCTAAAAGAGATGCAGTTTTCGATGCATATTCTCCATATTTTGTAGAATTGACATTTTCTTTGCAGTTTAAAACATTCAAGATCGTTCCCAATCTTTTCACGATTTGACTGTCAATTCCAGTGATTCTAGTTACTGCCTCATCATTTTCAAAAAATCTCTTAGAAGTGTTTCCATCGTTTGAGTTACCGTATCCGTGCTTGGGACAGTCTACTTTTAGTCCAACTTGTTTAAAAAAAGCATCCTGTATTTGCTTCTTTCTGATCTTTTCCTTATCCTTTATTGATGTATTTTCATCGAAGTTTTCCTCCTCTTGTGGTAGGGTATACGCCAGTTTTAGCAAGAACTCCATACACCTTATCCTTGCGTGCAATGGTGACATTCCATATTCGCAAATCGGGCATGACAATGTTGAGGTTGTTCCTGTCAGTTCGTTTACGACTTTTCCGTCAACCATGGTCAGGTGGAACTCGTAATTACATTCAATATATTTTCCTTCTCCAATTTGCAGCTTTGTAGGCTTAATCTTGCTTATTTGTTCTTCAATGTCCTTCACCGTGGTCCTTATGAGTTCTGCCGATTCCCTTGCAAACTGAAACATTATTGGTCGGCAATAATGCACTGATGATGGACGTGGATTTTTCCAGTGTAGGGAAACAACAGATTTTAGCCGCAAAGGAACAACAGATGCCATAAACATATTTCCGTCCGATATTGTAGCGTCATCGGAAGATATCCTTTGCTTATAAACGCTTTGTCCGGATGATCCATCGCAGCCCCATTTGCTGATCAATGTCAGTTTCTCAGGAAGAATTTTCACCTCATTTTCAGGAAGACTCTCCAACAACCGTTTTGTTGTATGGCCCATGAGATCCTGCAGATTGGCTTTCACAGAGACTTCCGTAAACTCCGTATGCAGTGGTAGTGAATTTATTTTGGCTTGCGTAATATGCTTGTATGCTGGTAAAACGTCAGCCCCGTGTCGCATCAAGGATGCCCGTAGTATCTCATATTTTTCTTTGAAAAGTTGTAAGTCCATAAACAAGGCCAAGGCTTCTTCGGAACCATACTTTTTAATGTGTGCGTTTATGGGCGTGGAAATGCTTTCCTTAATCCTTTTTAGTCGCAGTGGGCTTGCATCAGCAACAGATTTTGTAATCTGCGACCTAACTCTTTCACTATCCTTTGTATATTTAATAGACAGCGCGTACGATAAATGCTTCGTGGTCAAGTCATTGGTGGCATCGGCAAGTTTCCTCTTTTTTGTGAAAATTGAACACTCCTCAATACTTTTTTTTGGCCTTATTTTTGCTCCTTTGGTTGATGTGGTGGGTTTATCTACTGCCAATATATCCAGGATGGTGTCTTCATTAAGCCAGTCCTCGTATTTGGAGTTGAAGTTCTGAATGGTTCGATTAGATTTCACCCATTTGCCTTAATATATGCATATATCAGATAAAAAATATTTTTTATAATTTCGCTTCTCTCAATATTTCCGTATAAGCTATCAAGTTCTTCTAAAGCAGCTTCCGTGAAAAACTTTGGTGTGGTTGACCTTCTAAACAGTTCAAATAATTTTAAATTGTTCAACGCCATGTTTTCAGTACTTAAATTGTTTAACGCCATGGTTTCAGTACTTGTTGCGCCAACTTTCAGTCGTAGACTAATCCAGGCATTATGCTTATTTTGCAATATATAGGCTTATGCTACCATGCCTAAAAATTTACCTGTTCCCTGCATACATATGGATTTAGGCTGAATTATGCAATTTTGATATTATGTTCGTGTCTAAATAAGATTTGTTGTGCCTACCTGGAGGGACCATAAGTCAATATTGTTCTTGACCATTTTTACTCCAAAGTAATTTTTAAGTGAGGTGCGTACCTGCGTATTTCAATGAGTAGTTTTTTGTGCATCCTGTGTCTGTAGCAGAATATTGGGAGTAGACTTTGGCAGAGGCTCACAGGTAGACAACCGACTTGTAATTTTCAAACTATTAGATCAAACTACTGTCAGTCAAAACATGTAAGGGATGCACGCCATACAATTTCTGCAACCATGTCTTTTTAACCTTTTTTTACCTCTAGAAGCCAAACGGGCACGTACGGGCAGATAAAACCTTTTGAATTATGTAAAGAAATAATCAAAGAACATGTTTTGCAAATATGGCAAATATAGAAAAATATAGATTTTTTTATTTTCCGTCAAAGTTGAAAAATTGTGAAAAAACGGATAGTTTTTAAATAGTGATTTACCAGGAGAAACACAAAGCAAACAGTTAATTTTTTTTATCTTTTTGAAATTGTTTCGGTGAAAATCTACATCACTGATGGTCAATATTCTTCTTATTAAATTGTTCGCCGTGTTGATAATTATTCTTTTAGGGTGTTTTGAGTGAAAGTTAATTATTCGGCTAGAGGCGTTCGGTTTTTGATACCAGTCAATTTTAAGTGAACCATTTTTCCGTATTACAATTGTGTCCAGATATGGTAACTTTTTATTGCACTCCTCCTCCATAGTAAACTTAATAGTAGGGTGAAAATCGTTCAAACTCGTCATAATTTCTTCTTTTGCACACTCTCTCACTATTCCAAACAAATCATCTACATATTTAGATAGAAACTTGGGTTTTGTTTTTAGTGTCCAATACAGGTGTCAACTACTTGACTACTTGACACTTGTATTGGAAAACAGGCGCACAAATCAGACCAAAAACTCAGACAAAATATTTCTACACAAAAAACTGCATTAGTAAACCACTGTGCACAAACAAAACACACTCCTGATTTCGACAACGTACGAGTATTACAGAGTGAAAACAATTATAAACGACGATTCATATTAGAAATGTTACACATTATTAAAACAACAACAAGGATGAATTTTAAAGCCGACGTCGATGACAAATCTGCAAGATTATACAGACATCTCGTTAACAAACGAACATAGTGCAATATTTATTTTAAGCTTAGTTGGTAATTAGACATTGGTGAAATAACTCATAATTGTTCTTAAGTTTTGTGCTTGATAAGTTTAATGTAAGAGTTTTTTGTTGTGTTATACATACGTGTTTGATTTGTGTACTTATACATATATATATATGTTATTTCTAGATTAAAAGCCCAGATGATGTCTTTCAAAGAAAGACGAAATATCGGCAACAAATAAATAAAAATTATTATTTAAAACTAATAAAACAAGGCCTAGAGCTCGAATATTTTCATTTCTAAATATTATATTAAAAAGGTCGAATAAAATTAAAAATTATATTTTATATTTTACATTTTAAATTTAATATTTAAAATTTTATATATTATATTTACATTTACAATTACATTTACATTTACATTTATATTTATATATATATTGATATTTGTATTTGTATTTATATTTACATTTACACTTACATTTATATTTATATTTATATATTTATATTTATATTAATATTTACATTTATTTATATTTATATTTATATTTATATTTATATTTATATTTATATATATATTTATATTTACATTTATATTTATATTTACATTTATATTTATATTTACATTTATATTTATATTTACATTTACATTTATATATATATTTATATTTACATTTATATTTATATTTATATTCATATTTATATTTATATTTATATTTATATTTATATTTATATTTATATTTATATTTATATTTATATATTTATATTTATATTTATATATTTATATTTATATTTATATATTTATATTTATATTTATATTTATATATTTATATTTATATTTATATATTTATATTTATATTTATATATTTATATTTATATTTATATATTTATATTTATATTTATATATTTATATTTATATTTATATATTTATATTTATATTTATATATTTATATTTATATTTATATATTTATATTTATATTTATATATTTATATTTATATTTATATATTTATATTTATATTTATATATTTATATTTATATTTATATATTTATATTTATATTTATATATTTATATTTATATTTATATATTTATATTTATATTTATATATTTATATTTATATTTATATATTTATATTTATATTTATATATTTATATTTATATTTATATATTTATATTTATATTTATATATTTATATTTATATTTATATTTATATATTTATATTTATATTTATATATTTATATTTATATTTATATATTTATATTTATATTTATATATTTATATTTATATTTATATATTTATATTTATATTTATATATTTATATTTATATTTATATATTTATATTTATATTTATATATTTATATTTATATTTATATATTTATATTTATATTTATATATTTATATTTATATTTATATATTTATATTTATATTTATATATTTATATTTATATATTTATATTTATATATTTATATTTATATATTTATATTTATATTTATATTTATATTTATATTTATATTTATATTTATATTTATATTTATATTTATATTTATATTTATATTTATATTTATATTTATATTTATATTTATATTTATATTTATATTTATATTTATATTTATATTTATATTTATATTTATATTTATATTTATATTTATATTTATATTTATATTTATATTTATATTTATATTTATATTTATATTTATATTTATATTTATATTTATATTTATATTTATATTTATATTTATATTTATATTTATATTTATATTTATATTTATATTTATATTTATATTTATATTTATATTTATATTTATATTTATATTTATATTTATATTTATATTTATATTTATATTTATATTTATATTTATATTTATATTTATATTTATATTTATATTTATATTTATATTTATATTTATATTTATATTTATATTTATATTTATATTTATATTTATATTTATATTTATATTTATATTTATATTTATATTTATATTTATATTTATATTTATATTTATATTTATATTTATATTTATATTTATATTTATATTTATATTTATATTTATATTTATATTTATATTTATATTTATATTTATATTTATATTTATATTTATATTTATATTTATATTTATATTTATATTTATATTTATATTTATATTTATATTTATATTTATATTTATATTTATATTTATATTTATATTTATATTTATATTTATATTTATATTTATATTTATATTTATATTTATATTTATATTTATATTTATATTTATATTTATATTTATATTTATATTTATATTTATATTTATATTTATATTTATATTTATATTTATATTTATATTTATATTTATATTTATATTTATATTTATATTTATATTTATATTTATATTTATATTTATATTTATATTTATATTTATATTTATATTTATATTTATATTTATATTTATATTTATATTTATATTTATATTTATATTTATATTTATATTTATATTTATATTTATATTTATATTTATATTTATATTTATATTTATATTTATATTTATATTTATATTTATATTTATATTTATATTTATATTTATATTTATATTTATATTTATATTTATATTTATATTTATATTTATATTTATATTTATATTTATATTTATATTTATATTTATATTTATATTTATATTTATATTTATATTTATATTTATATTTATATTTATATTTATATTTATATTTATATTTATATTTATATTTATATTTATATTTATATTTATATTTATATTTATATTTATATTTATATTTATATTTATATTTATATTTATATTTATATTTATATTTATATTTATATTTATATTTATATTTATATTTATATTTATATTTATATTTATATTTATATTTATATTTATATTTATATTTATATTTATATTTATATTTATATTTATATTTATATTTATATTTATATTTATATTTATATTTATATTTATATTTATATTTATATTTATATTTATATTTATATTTATATTTATATTTATATTTATATTTATATTTATATTTATATTTATATTTATATTTATATTTATATTTATATTTATATTTATATTTATATTTATATTTATATTTATATTTATATTTATATTTATATTTATATTTATATTTATATTTATATTTATATTTATATTTATATTTATATTTATATTTATATTTATATTTATATTTATATTTATATTTATATTTATATTTATATTTATATTTATATTTATATTTATATTTATATTTATATTTATATTTATATTTATATTTATATTTATATTTATATTTATATTTATATTTATATTTATATTTATATTTATATTTATATTTATATTTATATTTATATTTATATTTATATTTATATTTATATTTATATTTATATTTATATTTATATTTATATTTATATTTATATTTATATTTATATTTATATTTATATTTATATTTATATTTATATTTATATTTATATTTATATTTATATTTATATTTATATTTATATTTATATTTATATTTATATTTATATTTATATTTATATTTATATTTATATTTATATTTATATTTATATTTATATTTATATTTATATTTATATTTATATTTATATTTATATTTATATTTATATTTATATTTATATTTATATTTATATTTATATTTATATTTATATTTATATTTATATTTATATTTATATTTATATTTATATTTATATTTATATTTATATTTATATTTATATTTATATTTATATTTATATTTATATTTATATTTATATTTATATTTATATTTATATTTATATTTATATTTATATTTATATTTATATTTATATTTATATTTATATTTATATTTATATTTATATTTATATTTATATTTATATTTATATTTATATTTATATTTATATTTATATTTATATTTATATTTATATTTATATTTATATTTATATTTATATTTATATTTATATTTATATTTATATTTATATTTATATTTATATTTATATTTATATTTATATTTATATTTATATTTATATTTATATTTATATTTATATTTATATTTATATTTATATTTATATTTATATTTATATTTATATTTATATTTATATTTATATTTATATTTATATTTATATTTATATTTATATTTATATTTATATTTATATTTATATTTATATTTATATTTATATTTATATTTATATTTATATTTATATTTATATTTATATTTATATTTATATTTATATTTATATTTATATTTATATTTATATTTATATTTATATTTATATTTATATTTATATTTATATTTATATTTATATTTATATTTATATTTATATTTATATTTATATTTATATTTATATTTATATTTATATTTATATTTATATTTATATTTATATTTATATTTATATTTATATTTATATTTATATTTATATTTATATTTATATTTATATTTATATTTATATTTATATTTATATTTATATTTATATTTATATTTATATTTATATTTATATTTATATTTATATTTATATTTATATTTATATTTATATTTATATTTATATTTATATTTATATTTATATTTATATTTATATTTATATTTATATTTATATTTATATTTATATTTATATTTATATTTATATTTATATTTATATTTATATTTATATTTATATTTATATTTATATTTATAATTTATATTTATATTTATATTTATATTTATATTTATATTTATATTTATATTTATATTTATATTTATATTTATATTTATATTTATATTTATATTTATATTTATATTTATATTTATATTTATATTTATATTTATATTTATATTTATATTTATATTTATATTTATATTTATATTTATATTTATATTTATATTTATATTTATATTTATATTTATATTTATATTTATATTTATATTTATATTTATATTTATATTTATATTTATATTTATATTTATATTTATATTTATATTTATATTTATATTTATATTTATATTTATATTTATATTTATATTTATATTTATATTTATATTTATATTTATATTTATATTTATATTTATATTTATATTTATATTTATATTTATATTTATATTTATATTTATATTTATATTTATATTTATATTTATATTTATATTTATATTTATATTTATATTTATATTTATATTTATATTTATATTTATATTTATATTTATATTTATATTTATATTTATATTTATATTTATATTTATATTTATATTTATATTTATATTTATATTTATATTTATATTTATATTTATATTTATATTTATATTTATATTTATATTTATATTTATATTTATATTTATATTTATATTTATATTTATATTTATATTTATATTTATATTTATATTTATATTTATATTTATATTTATATTTATATTTATATTTATATTTATATTTATATTTATATTTATATTTATATTTATATTTATATTTATATTTATATTTATATTTATATTTATATTTATATTTATATTTATATTTATATTTATATTTATATTTATATTTATATTTATATTTATATTTATATTTATATTTATATTTATATTTATATTTATATTTATATTTATATTTATATTTATATTTATATTTATATTTATATTTATATTTATATTTATATTTATATTTATATTTATATTTATATTTATATTTATATTTATATTTATATTTATATTTATATTTATATTTATATTTATATTTATATTTATATTTATATTTATATTTATATTTATATTTATATTTATATTTATATTTATATTTATATTTATATTTATATTTATATTTATATTTATATTTATATTTATATTTATATTTATATTTATATTTATATTTATATTTATATTTATATTTATATTTATATTTATATTTATATTTATATTTATATTTATATTTATATTTATATTTATATTTATATTTATATTTATATTTATATTTATATTTATATTTATATTTATATTTATATTTATATTTATATTTATATTTATATTTATATTTATATTTATATTTATATTTATATTTATATTTATATTTATATTTATATTTATATTTATATTTATATTTATATTTATATTTATATTTATATTTATATTTATATTTATATTTATATTTATATTTATATTTATATTTATATTTATATTTATATTTATATTTATATTTATATTTATATTTATATTTATATTTATATTTATATTTATATTTATATTTATATTTATATTTATATTTATATTTATATTTATATTTATATTTATATTTATATTTATATTTATATTTATATTTATATTTATATTTATATTTATATTTATATTTATATTTATATTTATATTTATATTTATATTTATATTTATATTTATATTTATATTTATATTTATATTTATATTTATATTTATTTATATTATATTTATATTTATATTTATATTTATATTTATATTTATATTTATATTTATATTTATATTTATATTTATATTTATATTATATTTATATTTATATTTATATTTATATTTATATTTATATTTATATTTATATTTATATTTATATTTATATTTATATTTATATTTATATTTATATTTATATTATATTTATATTTATATTTATATTTATATTTATATTTATATTTATATTTATATTTATATTTATATTTATATTTATATTTATATTTATATTTATATTTATTTATATTTATATTTATATTATATTTATATTTATATTTATATTTATATTTATATTTATATTTATATTTATATTTATATTTATATTTATATTTATATTTATATTTATATTTATATTTATATTTATATTTATATTTATATTTATATTTATATTTTATATTTATATTTATATTTATATTTATATTTATATTTATATTTATATTTATATTTATATTTATATTTATATTTATATTTATATTTATATTTATATTTATATTTATATTTATATTTATATTTATATTTATATTTATATTTATATTTATATTTATATTTATATTTATATTTATATTTATATTTATATTTATATTTATATTTATATTTATATTTATATTTATATTTATATTTATATTTATATTTATATTTATATTTATATTATATTTA
Organism: Cordilura impudica; assembly: GCA_963682025.1. Classification (NCBI taxonomy): domain Eukaryota; kingdom Metazoa; phylum Arthropoda; class Insecta; order Diptera; family Scathophagidae; genus Cordilura; species Cordilura impudica. The sequence goes on along the minus strand of OY821520.1, from coordinate 211,229,480 downwards.
TATTTATATTTATATTTATATTTATATTTATATTTATATTTATATTTATATTTATATTTATATTTATATTTATATTTATATTTATATTTATAATTATTTATATTTATATTTATATTTATATTTATATTTATATTTATATTTATATTTATATTTATATTTATATTTATATTTATATTTATATTTATATTTATATTTATATTTATATTTATATTTATATTTATATTTATATTTATATTTATATTTATATTTATATTTATATTTATATTTATATTTATATTTATATTTATATTTATATTTATATTTATATTTATATTTATATTTATATTTATATTTATATTTATATTTATATTTATATTTATATTTATATTTATATTTATATTTATATTTATATTTATATTTATATTTATATTTATATTTATATTTATATTTATATTTATATTTATATTTATATTTATATTTATATTTATATTTATATTTATATTTATATTTATATTTATATTTATATTTATATTTATATTTATATTTATATTTATATTTATATTTATATTTATATTTATATTTATTTTATATTTATATTTATATTTATATTTATATTTATATTTATATTTATATTTATATTATATTTATATTTTATATTTATATTTATATTTATATTTATATTTATATTTATATTTATATTTATATTTATATTTATATTTATATTTATATTTATATTTATATTTATATTTATATTTATATTTATATTTATATTTATATTTATATTTATATTTATATTTATATTTATATTTATATTTATATTTATATTTATATTTATATTTGTATTTATATTTATATTTATATTTATATTTATATTTATATTTATATTTATATTTATATTTATATTTATATTTATATTTATATTTATATTTATATTTATATTTATATTTATATTTATATTTATATTTATATTTATATTTATATTTATATTTATATTTATATTTTATATTTATTTATATTTATATTTATATTTATATTTATATTTATATTTATATTTATATTTATATTTATATTTATATTTATATTTATATTTATATTTATATTTATATTTATATTTATATTTATATTTATATTTATATTTATATTTATATTTATATTTATATTAATATTTATATTTATATTTATATTTATATTTATATTTATATTTATATTTATATTTATATTTATATTTATATTTATATTTATATTTATATTTATATTTATATTTATATTTATATTTATATTTATATTTATATTTATATTTATATTATATTTATATTTATATTTATATTTATATTTATATTTATATTTATATTTATATTTATATTTATATTTATATTTATATTTATATTTATATTTATATTTATATTTATATTTATATTTATATTTATATTTATATTTATATTTATATTTATATTTATATTTATATTTATATTTATATTTATATTTATATTTATATTTATATTTATATTTATATTTATATTTATATTTATATTTATATTTATATTTATATTTATATTTATATTTATATTTATATTTATATTTATATTTATATTTATATTTATATTTATATTTATATTTATATTTATATTTATATTTATATTTATATTTATATTTATATTTATATTTATATTTATATTTATATTTATATTTATATTTATATTTATATTTATATTTATATTTATATTTATATTTATATTTATATTTATATTTATATTTATATTTATATTTATATTTATATTTATATTTATATTTATATTTATATTTATATTTATATTTATATTTATATTTATATTTATATTTATATTTATATTTATATTTATATTTATATTTATATTTATATTTATATTTATATTTATATTTATATTTATATTTATATTTATATTTATATTTATATTTATATTTATATTTATATTTATATTTATATTTATATTTATATTTATATTTATATTTATATTTATATTTATATTTATATTTATATTTATATTTATATTTATATTTATATTTATATTTATATTTATATTTATATTTATATTTATATTTATATTTATATTTATATTTATATTTATATTTATATTTATATTTATATTTATATTTATATTTATATTTATATTTATATTTATATTTATATTTATATTTATATTTATATTTATATTTATATTTATATTTATATTTATATTTATATTTATATTTATATTTATATTTATATTTATATTTATATTTATATTTATATTTATATTTATATTTATATTTATATTTATATTTATATTTATATTTATATTTATATTTATATTTATATTTATATTTATATTTATATTTATATTTATATTTATATTTATATTTATATTTATATTTATATTTATATATTTATATTTATATTTATATTTATATTTATATTTATATTTATATTTATATTTATATTTATATTTATATTTATATTTATATTTATATTTATATTTATATTTATATTTATATTTATATTTATATTTATATTTATATTTATATTTATATTTATATTTATATTTATATTTATATTTATATTTATATTTATATTTATATTTATATTTATATTTATATTTATATTTATATTTATATATATATTTATATTTATATTTATATTTATATTTATATTTATATTTATATTTATATTTATATTTATATTTATAATTATATTTATATTTATATTTATATTTATATTTATATTTATATTTATATTTATATTTATATTTATATTTATATTTATATTTATATTTATATTTATATTTAATATTTATATTTATATTTATATTTATATTTATATTTATATTTATATTTATATTTATATTTATATTTATATTTATATTTATATTTATATTTATATTTATATTTATATTTATATTTATATTTATATTTATATTTATATTTATATTTATTTTATATTTATATTTATATTTATATTTATATTTATATTTATATTTATATTTATATTTATATTTATATTTATATTTATATTTATATTTATATTTATATTTATATTTATATTTATATTTATATTTATATTTATATTTATATTTATATTTATATTTATATTTATATTTATATTTATATTTATATTTATATTTATATTATATTTATATTTATATTTATATTTATATTTATATTTATATTTATATTTATATTTATATTTATATTTATATTTATATTTATATTTATATTTATATTTATATTTATATTTATATTTATATTTATATTTATATTTATATTTATATTTATATTTATATTTATATTTATATTTATATTTATATTTATATTTATATTATATTTATATTTATATTTATATTTATATTTATATTTATATTTATATTTATATTTATATATATATTTATA